>JAOWBN010193866.1:0-15430 GCA_028565015.1 Pinguicula moranensis
GTATAAATTATAAACTTTCATAAGAATTATATAAATTTTATTTACTTATAAGTTATAAACTTATAAAGTTTATAAACCTGTATAAGAAATATATAAACCTTTATTTACTTATAAACTTTATAAAATTATATAACTTATAAAATTTAATAAAAAAATGGCAATATTTCATCTGTAATTTTAGTTATAATCAATCTACAAATATGTAAAAACATAATAAAAAACCTAAATTAAAAAAAAATTTAAAAAAAAATTAAATTTCGTTTTTTCCGATTATAAACGAAAACCGAACCGAAAAATTTCGGTTATGATTTTTTCATAACCATAACCGAACCGAATAACCAAATAACCAAAAATTTGCGGTTATTCGGTTTGGTTAACCGACGGTTATTTTGCTCACCCTTAAAGATAATCGTAAGTTTAGTAGGTGGGGTGCTTGATTTATAATTCCAATAGATTGATCAAGAGTGTCAAGATTTGTACAGATCACTAAATGAGGAGTACCTACAGTGTTTTTTGAGATAATAAGACATGTCCACGATCCACAACGTACCCAATATATTTTCAACTAAGTTGGGGTCAGGAGGATCAGATGTACACGGCGTTATCCATGTAATTATACAAAGAGGTAATTTTCGTTACGATCCAATATGCATTGCATTGATGTATTGAGTTTCAGCAATTTCACTAAATAGAACCGCTAGAATTTAATAGAGCCATTTTGCTCTAATTCATTATTAGCACAAAACTAAAAAAAATTATAAATGATGATTATTGCAGATAACAAGACAAGTATTAGTAGTAATAAACGATTTTTTTAGCTAAGCCATTTGCTCATTTTGATTACCGTTGACTCATAAAACAAGACAACATTTCTTCCTCCCGGCCCATTAATGACGCAATTTCTTATTTCATATGTTGGCAAATATAATTAAAAATAACTAATTAATGTATGCGAAACTAAAGGTTGACAAATGAGCAAATCGGGTTGGTTAATCAAATCCATCTATATAGGGCTAATGGGTTAGGTTTTGCAATTCAGCCCGTCCACTTTTTTGCGCCGGGCCGGGCTAGGCCATTTTGTAAATAATCCAAGCTAACTCGGCATGGGTTCTCATGCACCTGTTCAGCCCGAACCCATTTTATTAATTTTTTTAATCAAATATTAGCCCAAAAAATATAAATAATAAATAATAATAAAATAAAAAAGGTCATGTCAAGACAAGCTGCATGGCTCAAAATTTGAACTCAGCCCTGGCACGATAAAAAAAAAGGCCAACCCATCCCGTATTTTAATGGATTGTGCTAGCCCTTTTTTTGTTGGCAAACACGCGGGCTAGATTCATTTAACCCGACCCAAATGCTAAGTGAATCAATTATTTGGTATATAGCTTGATGGAGGGACAATAGTAATGATCTAAAGTGAAAAGGATCCCAAAAAAAAATTGGGTGTTGAAATTTATATATAATTTTGTAAGAAAAATATACATATATTTGTATAATATTGTAGGCATAATATAAGTATGTACATTATTTTTTTATAACTCGGGGGGGCAAAGCCCCTGCCTACCCCGGGAGAAAAGAATCCTTGAAAATAAAATTCACTACGTAAGCTTCCAATTCTAACTTTTTAATTCTAAAGAGAATAAAATATTACAGCAACAGAATATACTTGAGAATTAGATTGCGTATTGTAAAAATTGAAAATAATCCATTTTTTTTTACCCCCTGAGAGACAAAAGGTAAGTGCCCTTTTCGTTTCCCCCTCCATTGGGCTTGTGAGTTGTGAGCAATCAAAAAGATATGCACCTACATTTACATTTACAATTAATAAACCCCAAATTAAACAAGATTTACGCGGAATCGCTCCGATCCATTCTGGCCGCTGAGGACTTGATTACTGTAATTGCTTTTAACTTGTTTTTATCGGAATTTACATGAATAAAATTTGATACTAGTATCTGTTGTGTACAGGTTGGTGATCAGTCTGTGGTTGGATTAGGGTTTTTGATTTTCGAGGATTATAGGAATTTGGGCAGAAATCGGTGGTGGGTTATTGTGGTGTTCTGGAGTACTTTATTGGGTTAAAGTTTTGTTCTTGGATTCTTTGGTTTGGAGAGTGGTATACTTGAATTTCGGCTAGTGGTTAGACTGTAGTTTGGGAGAAATTGGGAATTGGTGGAGAAGGGTAAAGGTTTTATTGTGGATTGATTCTCGGTATGTGAAACTGGGCAAGGATGATAGAGATTGAAAGAGGAGAGACTTTCCGTTCCAAGGATGATAGAAACTGGGACCCTGATATTGCACTCTCTTACATTGTAAGTTCGTATTTTAACGTCCCTGGAAACTTGTTGCTCTTATTCTAAAACTGAAGATTTTGTTCTTTGGAATGGACTCAATGATGTATATAAATTATTTTATGATTTATAAACAGCGATCACAGGGTGTACCTCCACCTTTAGGTAATTGGGACTCATAACTAGAACAGCTAGATGATAGACATTTTTGTTTACTGAAAAGATTTACGGCCAAACATTTCAACCTTGTTTCCTCCGTCTACAATTCATCGGTTCTAGTGACTGATTTTGCTGATCACTAAACCCGCAAGAAATAGAAAATGCTTTTATCCATGTAAACATAGTTTACTTCATTCGGTTATGAGAAGGTTTTGTGTGACACATGCATGATGGTTATTCGCACAATTTCAAGAAGGGGGAGGTTTGAAAAAAGATAAAGAATTTTATGATATTTAAGTTTTCATTTGCATTCCATGTAAATTTGAAAATGTTTTTTCACAAAACAGTTTAGTATAACGTGGTTACATTCCCGATTCTCGTAATTTTGCTTGCACTGGCTCATTTTTATTGCAATTGTGCATTAAGCTTTGTATGAAGATCATGGACCATACATTTGTATAAGAGATTCATGTTTTAATTTGTTCATCTTGTTTTATTCTCGAAACAAAATTCCATTATGGTTCATATTTCTTTCATTTCCATTTGGATTTCAAATAACTATTGGGCAGTTTTCATTGGAATAGGAAGACAAGGTTCGAACTATATTGGGGCATCACCAGAAAGATTTTCAAGGAGAGGTTTCCGCAGAAAATTTGGGTAAGGGGACACTCCTCTCTTCTTCTGTACCTTACACAAAAGCAATTTCTTCAATATCTTGGTGATCGGCAGGAGCAAGATTTGGTGGATACGGCTCATTTTTACCTATGCATCAGCGCTCTCCTTCAATCTGGTCTCAGTGCAAATCTCCAAAGAGAGAACAATGTTCCAACTTGCCTAGATCTCCTCCTCATGCCAGTGCAAAGGTACATGAGTGCTATAAATCCGTTTGTAGTCCATATCGGAGCAAAATTTTTATGTACCTTGTTCTATGCATATACGATGCTGATTCATGTACATAAACCTTTTTGGTTGATCCTCTCTCTGCTCAGAGGGATGTCTCGTCTTCTTCCCTTGGAAAGTGCGCATCACAAACCTTGAAGATCTCCCTCTGTGGTGCTTCAGTTAGAAAAAACCCGACTTTATCTCATGATAAAGTTGCAGACGCTTTTCCTGGAGAGGCTGAACTTTGTTCAAGTAAGTCAAGCAGTTTACCTGACCCCCAAAAGCTGAAGGTTCGCATCAAGATGGGACCTGAACTTGTTGAACAGTATAATGCTGAGATATCCAGTCTCGGGCTTACATCCCCATCTTCATCAGAGGTAAATAGCCATGATGAAAGTGATGGGTTATTGTTTGACTCTCCTCGGGATCCTGCTGAATCTCCTGCCAGCATTATTCAGGTTTGATTTTGTTCAAATGCGCAAAGAATACTAAACCATTAATCTTATCGTCCTTCATTTTAAGTAGTAGGAGCAAATTTCTATAGCTATAGTTTAATCTAGGATCAAGGGACATTATTAGAGTGTTTTTGGTTTGTTTCAGTTGTATATGCATGAGTAATGAGGCTGAGACTTGGAGCTAAAAACTCTTCTGTTACTCTTCCTTCGGAAATTGGTTGTATAGAAAGCTTAAGAATAGTAAGTAATGGCAACAGAGAAATTCTGGAGTCTAGTTTCAACCAAGTGGATTTGCAATGTGTCCCTGACTTGACCAGCACTTTTTTCACAAAATGGTGTCATCTGTTGCTGCATGAGGCCTCTTTCTCGCAATACATTTGTTCTGTTCACATCCATTTCTCTGCGTTGGTATTTTTCTTAGTTTAAATATGTGATCTTTTACTTCTTGCTGCAGACAATGACATCTTTCCTGGTCCCTGGTGGCTTGCTGCTTTCGCCTCTTTCTGAAAATTTGAGGAACTTAACCAGATTACCAGAATATTCAGTCAAAGGTCAGCATGAGGCTGCACCCAAAAGCTCTACCATCTCCATAAGGTCTTCAGGGAAAATTTCTCCTGGGCACAGGAGAGAAAAAGTTGCTGGTACAAGGAGGAAGTCTGGCATCTCAGAAGATGAACTATCACTCTGTCGCAATCATTGGCAGCATAAATCTTATGCTGCTGATAATCTGGGAACAGTTCAACCATTTTTTGGGTCGAAAGCCGTACCCTTGCATGATATTCCTGCAGAATCTGAGAAGGTTGCTGAAGCTAAAAAGGTGAGGGTAAGTAAGGATACTTTGAAATGATAGTCCATTAGTAATGTTTTCTTTGGAACTTGATTCTGACCAAATGTCTGATGAATATAAGCAGGTAAGATCTAGATGCAATTCTAGGGAACTCCTCTCGAGAATCTCTCTGGCAGATGCGCAAGATAGCAAGTCCCAGGATAAAGGAGACATTGCTTCATTCCGACCTTATATTGATGGTTCTGAAGGTGAAGGTGTAAATACTGCTAAGCCTAACCCGAAACTGAAAGCTGGTGTGACTAGTAGCTCAACTGAACATACTGGAGTTGGTCCAGCTTTGAATTCTAGAAAGAGGTTGAAAGTAAGTCAAAATAGTGTTAAGTTACTGCCAAAAGAGGCACAATTGAGAACTGGCAGCTATTCTGCACGAGAAAGCAAAAGTTTTGTGGACACTCGCTTGGAATGTGTAGAGAATCCGAATCATTTATCGGAGAGGCCTTCACTTAAAAAGCCAAAGAAGGTTAATCTTGGCGCTGTTAAGTTACAATCTGCATATGCTGACAAGTTCATAGAAAAATCAAGCTGTAAAGGAGGCATTGACAAACTGTCTTCTGACAAACACACCGTGGAGGGCACTTTTGTAGCAATACATTCTGATGCATTAAAACTGGCAGAGGAGCCTTCTGTAGTAATTCAAGAAGACTGGGTTGCCTGTGACAGTTGCCAGAAGTGGCGTCTTCTTCCTTATGGTATGAAGTCGGACCAACTCCCTGACAAGTGGATGTGCAGCATGCTAGACTGGCTGTAAGTGCCTCTTTTGACATTTTTTAGCCTCTTTATCGACATTTAAGCTCTAGGTAAAAATTGTATGTATGCTTTTAGTGCTGGAATAAAATGGCAGTGTGCATATCATTTTCACACATATCCTATCATTATAGTGTTCAAATATTAACTGTAACTTGAGTTGATCAGAGTTCTGTTAACTCTCAGCCCAGGAAGGAATCATTGTGAAATTACCGAAGATGAGACTACAATAGCTGTTCGTGCCTCACAATTAGCTCCGGTCACTGATACTCAGGATAGTTTGTGTGCCCCTATTGATGGATCCAAGGCAGGAGTCATGTCAGAAAGTGCCTATCATTTTAATCAGAGCAATAACCCCAATTGTGCTTTTGATCCAATGAAGAAGCTGAAGCTGAAAGAAAAACATAGAGTTGCAAACACGAGCGATCCTGATCAATCTAATCATAAAATGGAATTGCAGCATGTTGCCATGAAAGACAGGAGCTCAAAATTGTTACAGCGATCCCTAGCAGGAGTAAATACAGCAAACTGGTCCATGACTCAGTATTCTAATGAGCCATCAATTGTTTTAGCAAAAACAAGTAAAAGAAAGTCCGACGATGTGATTGGAGGTTTGTTATTGTTTCGAGCTATACTTTCCTGTCTATTTATATGAGATTTTCCCTTCTTCATGGGTACATACAAAATCTTGCAGATGATCCGAGTCAAAGGAGAAAAATCAGGAAGAAGTTTGCTCAGGACTTAGATACAGTTGATGATCGCTTGAAATCTGATACACTTACTAATGCAGCTGTGGCGGACAATGAGAAAAAAAATGAAGAGAAAATTGCAATCTCTGGTATAGCTTGCAGTTCCAGACAGAGTGTGAGGAATCAGGATAATCAGATGCAGGAAGTAGCAGATAATTCACATTTCCATGTGAAAGGTAATAATGGTGGCAAAGCAGCTGGGAAGAAGATAGTGTTGAAGCATTATGGAGATGACTTGCAACAGATTGAGGCATGTCAAGATCAGGGGAATGACCTCTATCAAAGAAAATATTCAATCAAAAAGGTTAGTCAAGATACTGATCTTCATGGATACAAGAAATCCCAATCATGTCAGTCTGAAGAAGAGTTCAAAAGAGTGCAGGTTGATGGCATTTTGAAAAGAAAAAGTGCAGAAGCTAGAGTACAATCTTCAAGGAGTAAAGAGTGTCCGACTAATAAGGTTATTAAGAAAGAACAGCAGGTTTGGAAACCGAGAGGAAAGCTGAGGTTCACTCTTGAAGATATAGATAAAGTGATGAAGGATTTGAGTGGTGAACCGATGTCAACAGCTGCCACTTCAAGCTCGTCCAAGATTTCAGACTCCCATAAAAACGTAAGTAATTACATTGAAGCAAAAGGGTCCCCTCAGGAGTCAGTTTCTTCATCTCCCATGAGGATGCCTTATCTGAATCAGGTCTCATCGCTAAAAATGGAGGTTGCAGAGAGAGTTGACTCTAGGATCAATAATACTCCTGCTATAGGCCGCATGAAGAGACGGGGCGGGAAAAATGAGGGTTCCAGGTTGGCTGTGGCCAGCAAGAAGGTTTCACTTCCCACCAATGACATTGGCTTGGCAGTCTTGCAAGAAGGGAGCGATGTCGATCGCAGCCATTGTGTACCTAAACATGACGTATCAAGAAATATAAGGCATACTTTCTCTGATGAGTCCAGCCTCAGATTTTCACAAAATGCTACAAGTGCAGGCAAACTGGGTCTTCAGAAGTTGGATGATGACAGAAATGACAACCATGCTGTACAGGTAGAGCATGGTAAATCTATAGAAAAAGGTTATAGTCAGATAGAGGCATCTAAGCGAGGTTTTCACCTTGACCTTCATCAGGAGGATAAAGAAGGCACACATCATACTGGCAAACATGCGCCAGGAACATTAAGATCCTTGGAAAGAAATTCCATCAGTTATACTTCTGTAATTGGTGATACATCTGAGGCTCTAAAAGTTTCGACTATTACTGGCCTTGGGAATGAAATTGACAACTTCAGAGATAGGCAGCCAGAACGCCCTGCAGCTCTGGAAGCAGGCCTTGGAAACCGGAATGCCTCAGTTGCTAATGTATCTACTGCACTGCAAGAATCTGAAGTTTTATTGAGAGAAGCTGAAAAACTCAGAACTCATGCTGATTTCATAAAGGTGCTTCGCTATCACTCAATATCTGATACTTTTTTTTTCCCTTGTGAAGTCTCTTTACCTTAACCTTTGCTACTCTATATCCTTATGTTCGATTCCATGCTTCTTTGAGATTGTTTTAATGCAGCTTCCTGCCACTGCTGATGCTTGTAAATTTTTTGCTTAAACTTCTGTAGAACTCTGGTTTCTATTCCGAGAGTAATTATGAATACTTTAAAGCTGCCCTCAAGTATCTCCATGGAGCGTCGCTTTTAGAGACTTGCAACAAAGATAGTAGCAAACACTTGGAGATGAATCCTGTGCAAATGTATGCTGCTGCTGCCAAACTTTGCAAGTAAGTTGGCGCACATACCCGATGCTTCTGACAGCTAACTGCCTATAAATAGTTCCATGTCTCGGGACTTGGATATCTTCTTAGCATAGTGCTCTATAAATCATTTGCTTAGCAGAACTACGAACTCAAGTATGATATTGGTTTCTTATGTTCGCATAAATATGGCAGACTATTGGTCTAAATTGGTTAAGAGGTTATTAATTTCCTTTTTGTTTCTTATTCCTGTCGTCAGAACATGTGCCTATGAATATGAAAAAGGTCATGAAATGGCTGCTGCTGCATTAGCCTTTAAATGCATGGAGGTGGCTTACTTGAGGGTAGTTTATTGCAAAAGTTCAACCACATCCAGAGTCTGGCATGAGTTGCAGTCTAATCTACAGATGGTTCCAGAAGGTTAGATAGATATTTTCCCCTTAAATCACGTATTTTTAATTCAATATGATTTGATTCCAATAATGCCAATGCAGATCAATGATTCACTGTTTGATATGATTATTATACTTGCTATCTAGAATACTTACTCGCCTATATAAGTAGGCTCACTACTCCATACCATTGAATCAAGATCTCCATTATCTTCTTGTATAAATTTTTCAGCAAATGATACATGGCTGTTGCTTCAGTTGCACATTTTCTTCTCATGGTGTTATTACTCCATTTCATTCTGTTATTGATGTTGAATGCTCTTGTTTTTTCTTAGGTGAATCTCCATCATCATCTGCCTCTGATGTTGATAACTTAAACAATTTAGCTACAGCAGACAAACCCCCTTCATCCATGGGTGGCGGTTCTAATGCTAGTCATGTCATACTTCCTCGTAACCGCTCCAACTTTGTACGACTACTCGACTATGTAAGTCGCTTGAGTTCTTCTTTCTAATACCTGAAATTACATTTTCCCCTTTGTCTATATGTTATTTATTTATGGGAATGCAGACAAGAGATGCCAATTCTGCAATGGAGGCTGCAAAGAAGGCACAGGAAGCATACACAGCTGCTCGTGTAGAACTCGAAAACTCACTGAATAAAGCGGCCATTGTTTCAGTTAAAAGGGTCATGGACCTGAGTTTTCAAAATGTGGAAGAACTTGCACACTTGGTATGGCCTGCTTTTAACGACATTAACTGCCAACGTCACCTTGGGGGTAAAGAGTAGTCGAACAGACTGTAAATACTCGTGTTTTGTTCTAATTATACAGAGAAGAAACAGAGGAACTATGTTTGTTTCTGTAAATGTTTGCAGAGAAGGATAAGATGATCCTATTCTTGTCGAGACATTTTTCTGATCTTCTAATCATGCGTGTTGCATGTTATAGTAAGCTAACGTGCTTGCTCAATTAAGAGTGCAATTTTGTAATGTAGTACAGAATTTACGTGTAAGTTAAGAGAAGAGGCACATAAGTTGTGCTGATGGAAGGTGATTCCTTCTTTCCCCTCCATGATTCTGTATAATACAAATTTACTGCGTTTGCTCTTTGTCCAGCCATGTGGCGCATGCCCCCTTCTTTTAAAATATTTTAATGCGAAAAGTAAAAAAAAAAACAGAGAACTTGTGTGTCATTTCGGTCCGTTTGGGTTTGGTACCTGTTTGAAGACGGGTATAGCCGGATTTCGCTACATTATCTCGAGTAAACCCGTGTTTGGTGCCCCGTCCGACCAATTCCCTGCCCGCGGGACAACTCGTTGGGCAGGGACAGCAGGCGGACAATCCAGCGTTCTCAGTCCGCCTTTCATGCAGGGTTTATCTAATCCTGCTTCGGCTTCGACTATGAAATGACAAATTTGCCCTTGTAACTCACAACAATTATAGAAAACCCAGTATAAAACCCTTTTTCCTCTCATTTTCATTTTTTTTCACCCCGTTTTCGACGTTGCTCCTCCGCCAGAAAGCGCCCCCGTCGTTCGTCGCCCTACTCCGATGCCGTCCTCCGCAACTCCTCCACCGCATTCGATGTTTTCTGATGGTAGGATTCGTAAAGCCGCGAGCGGATTGATTTTTGCCCGCGCTGGGCCGTCATTCGGCGGCGTACGACGATTTTGACGACGGCGACTGAGATTCCACCGTGTCAAGGCCGGCGGAATTACCGACGTTAGGTCTGTGATGACCGTTCGCAACCAGGAGATGGAAGGGGCGGCGTAATCACGTCGAAACTCGTGTGGGTCGACGGTGGTGCACGGCGGAAGGGGTTAGGGTTTGGGGGTATTTCGTAAATCGACAGGTTGTTATCCCGTTTCATGGTAATCTACGATTTTGAACGCAGATACCAAACAACTTGATCTGAAACTGGTAATCGTGACATGTCAATAACAAACGAGGGACGAAAAAAGTAATCCCGATTAGGGGTGGATAATGATAATAGCGGCAACGGAATGACCCCATCCGTTACCGTTAAGATAACGGATAGAGGTTTTGGTTCCGTTATCGTTACCGCTATCCGTTATTCCGTTGCCGCTATTCCGCTACCTTAGCGATAACGGTAGCGGAATTTCGCTAATTCCGTCAATACAATTCCTGTCAATAATGTTTACATATTTCGCCAATACAATACAATTCAAAATGGGCAAAGATAATTCAGATGTGGTAGTAGTAGTACCTGTCAATAAGGTTTACACGCCATCAACATTTTGATAAGTAATAGCAATAAACACTAGCATCAAAAGTTAATTACCCATCAATAACCAACAATAAATTATAGAACAAAAATACAAAACATAAATAATATAGTTACGATTTCCATCCAAATAACCAAGTCCAATAACACAATAATATGACCAAGTTCAGCCCAACAATACCAACAGTTAAGTTTATTCAACTCTGTGTATACCACAAAAATCAAATAAAAGTTAGCCATTATGTGAAAGAATAGTAAAAACTTAACAATAAAAAATAAAATATTAGTGATGACTGATGTGTGAAGACGCAATACACAACAAAACGTATTTTTTTTTTTTTTTTTAATTTTAAGTAAAACATGAATTTTTTTTGGCAAAAATAGTGAAATTTTCGCTAAAAATCAGCCATAAACCGTTACCGTTATCGGTATTTTAGCGGAATCGAAAAATTTATTTGCTACTGTTAGCGTTACCGCTATTACCGTCCTTAACGGTAACGGAATTCCGCCAATTCCGCTTACCGCTAGCCACCCCTAATCCTGACTAAACCCTGTGGAATCTGCAAGGCCGGATTACTAAAATTTGGCTACCAAACGGACCGAGTGAAAGGTGAAGAGAAATCCCTTTTGGTATGTTAAAATGGAGACATAAAACATGATTGCCAATGGAGAACTGGCCCATACAAACTCCAGTCAGTCAACTTGCTCGAAAATCATAACAAACAAGTCCCAGAGCTAAGAACTTAGCTGTATTTGCCCAAAAACATATGTTTCCGATGTGGTATAAATTGCCCAAAGACTTATCATTAACAATTTTTTTAACTTTGTGGTAATAATAAACTATATCAAAATAACTTTATTAAATTTCATTGTTTCAATTAATGAAATTATTGGACTTTGATTTGATCGCAATGAAAACAACCTCTTTGTATAATTACAATGATAAGATGGTGTACATCCTACTCCAATACCTTAACTTGTGTTAGTCTACCTACTTCCACAGATGACTCTATTTCCACAGGAAAAGAAAATCTGGACTGCTCCGCAAAATCAGCACAAAATCAGGAAAAATCGTATAGTCTAGAAAATCTAGATAATTCCAATCCTTTGTATAAATAGCAAGCAACACAATCCATGTTATGATGCAACTATGAAAAACTTCAAGTCTGTGTAATGTATTCACTTCCAATTTTCACTCTCTAATTTTCTATTAGCTCCTATAAGGATTGATGTCCCCAAAGGACAAAATATCAACAAAGCGGCAAATGAATCTACATAACGCATGAAGTGTGGTATACCTATTGGTGCCAAGGAAAAAGCTCCTCCGAATAAAAAAGTCTCACTAGGAAATGTGAATCATAATGATCACCAATCACAGGCAAAAATGATATCCAATGACTCTTCTGAAACTCCCCTTCATAAAAAGGAAGCTCCATGTGAGAAATATAATGAAGATGATTAGGTATTTGATAACAATGAGATATCAATTAACTATGTATTATCAGGAGAGGTCTTGGATAGAAAGAAAACTATTATCGACAATATTTTTTGCGTATATAATTGCTTTAAATCTCATCAAACGTGAAGATGAAATAGAACCACACTTCGTCAAAGAATGTCGACTTTGAAATGATTGGTCAAAGTGAATAGAAGCAATAGAATCAGAGTTGAGTTCACTCAAAAAATGCGAGGTCTGTAAACCCATTATTGAAACACTTAATGGTGTTATGTCTGTTGGATACAAGTTAAAAATAATGAAATTGAGAGCTACAAAGCATGCCTTGTTGCATAAGGCTTCTTCCAAAAACCTGGGATGGATTATGAGGAGACATATTCTCCGGTCATGGATGCAATTACATTCGGATTTTTGATTAGTTTAGCATCATCTGAAAAATTGTAGATGCGATTAATGGATATTGTTACAACATATCTGTATGGACCACTCGATAAAAAATTTATATGAAAATCCCAAAAGGAATTAAGATGTCTGCAGCATCTTGTAGCAAATAGAAGAATATCTACTCCATTATATTCCAAAAATTATTATACTGATTAAAATAATCCGACGGATGTGGTATAATCGACTGAGTGAATGCCTTGTAAAATAAGGATATACAAATGATGTAATTTGCCTATGTATATTCATCAAGAAAATCACATTTGGTTTTGCTATAGTTGCAGTCTATGTAAATGACTTAAGTCTTATTAGGACTCCAGAAGAGCTCAACCAAATCGCAATATATCTAAAAGATGAATTTGAGAATAAAGATCTTGACAAAATGAGATTTTGTCTTGGACTATAAGTTGAGCAATGTCTTAAAAAAAATATTTGTGCATCAAACAACATATACAAAGAAAGTCCTAAAGAACTTTCACATGAAACATGTACATCCCTTATCGACACCCATGGTGGTAAGGTCGCTAAACCCAGAGAAAAATCCATTATGTCCTGGTCAAGACGATGAAGAGATACTTGATTTTGAAGTACAATATCTTAGTACCATATGTGCACTAATGTATAGTGCAAATTATACGAGACCAGACAATTTTTTCAGTCAATTTTCTTGCAAGATATAGTGTTACTCCAACTCGGAGACATTGAAATGGTATCAAGTACATTCTTCTATTTAAGCAGCATCCCGAATTTGGGATTATTTTATAACCTTGATATAAAATCACAATTAATTGGATATACAGATGCATGCTATCTTTCTGACTAGCATAAGGGACGAGCTCAAAGGAGGATACATCAAAAGTGACAAAACAAAACATATATAGCCGAAGTTTTTCTACACACATGAATTGCAGACCAATGGAGAAATTAACATCAAACAGATCAGATCAAGCGACAATTTAGCAAATTTATTTACGAAGTCATTAACTAAAACTGTATTTCAATGAATTGTATCTAGTATTGGTATGAGACGTCTTAAAGCTGTCTGAGGCAACTTTGGTATACTATTGAATTCATGAGAATTCAATGAGAAGATCATAAAACATCCCAATTATAATAGATTACAAAAGTATGTATCCTTGAAAATTTGATCAAATCGAGGGAGAATGTTATAAATGTATACTGATTATTATCGTTTCAAGATTTTATTACCTTTGTAACTCCTTATCATTTCCTATATATATATATATATATATATATATATATGGGGATTGATCAATGGCCACCATTTTTTACACCAGTTTGTACACTAAATCTGGACTATGCAATTAAGCAAGATTATGTGGCTAGGATTAAATATTGAAATAAATTAAAAAAATAGAATATCTTCTCCTTCAACAACGCGAGAATCCTAAATCCTAAATGAGAACTCTAAAACCTAAATGAAAATCCTAAATCCTAAACTCTAAACTCTAAATCTTAAACAACTTTCAAAATATTTAAATCACGCCTAAACACCTATTAATCACTTTACTAGCAATTATTTTCATTTTTGAGTGATTAATAGGTGTTTATGCGTGATTTAAATATTTAGAAAGTGATTTAGGATTTAGAGTTTATGGTTTAAAGTTTAGAGTTTAGGGTTTAAGTTTATTAAAGCTATTAATAGGTGTTTAGGCATGATTTAAATATTTAGAAGGTGGTTTAGAATTTAGAGTTTAAAATTTAGGGTTTAGGGTTCTTGTATTGGATTTAAGGTTCTTGCGCTGTTGAAGGAGAAAGAATTCTATTTTTCATTTTATTTCAATATTTAATCCTGGTTACGTGATCTTGCTTAATTGCACAACCCAAATTTAATATACCAACGGGTGTAAAAATGGTGATCATGGATCCTCCCCTCTCTCTCTATATATATGGGGTCGGATTGGTGGCTCCTATATTTTACACAATTATACACACAAAATCCTGGCCATTGATTTTTAATGAAATCCACGGTCAGGATTAAATCTCAGATAGATCTCCAAAATCTCCCCGATCATGATTAGAACGCCTGCAGTGCATCTGTACCAGTGCCAGATGTAGATGAAGAGACGATGCTTGATTCTCCGGTTAGTTCTACCTTGCCGACGGTCGGTGTAGATAGTACCAAATCTTCTTCATCTCAGGCAAAAACCATTGCAATTATAATCGCCTGCATCATGGTAGGTTTATTTCTCATCGCCCTTGTATTTCTCATCATACGCCGCGATCAGCGGAATCGCGGTTGCGAAACACCAAAATTTGTTGAAGAGAAGCCTTCGTTGCCGATTACAGACACCGTAGTACCCGTAGCTCCTGCCGGATCTGTAGATCTGAGAAAACCGGAACATATGGGTAAGTTGTCCTTCGTGGGAGAAGATTGAGACAAGTTCAACTTACATGACCTTACGAGGGCATCGGCGAAGGTTCTGGGCAGCGGCAACTTCGGTGCGGCATACAAGGCGGTGCTGGTTGACGGCAACACCATTATTGTGAAAAGGTTCAAGCAAATGAGCGGCGTCGAGGAGGAAGACGCAAAGAAGCATATTTAATCCTGACCGTGGATTTCATTAAAAATTGATGGCCAAGATTTTGTGTGTATAATTGTATAAAATATAGGGGCCACTGATCTTGCCTAGACATGGGCATTTTCAACCGTAAACTGGCTAACCGTCGGTTTTCGGATCGGCTAAAACCGAAGGTTTTCAAAATCGGAGGTTTCGCAAACCGGAGAAGTTGCCAGAATGTTTTTGAAATTTTTTGACTTTTTTTTGATCTTTTTTTTTGTATTTTAGGGTTTAGGGTTTAGGATTTTTAGAGTTTTTAGGATTGGAAAAGTTATAAAAATTATTAACTTATAAAATTTTAAAATTTATTACTTTCAACTTATTAACTTTTTATACATATAAAACTTAAAATCTTGTATAGGTTACAAGTTATGTAGTTTATGAAATATAAAAACTTAGTAACTTGTAAAACTTAAAAACTTAGTAACTTATAAAAAAATTTAACTTATAA
>JAOWBN010193877.1:0-15430 GCA_028565015.1 Pinguicula moranensis
GTTTGGTTTGGTTAGATGATAACTCATAGTTTGAAATTGTTGCTTAATAGCTTCATTATCAATTTCAACAAAAAATATATTTCTTGGTAGGAGTGACCAAGTGGGTAATTGGTACGGGTATTGGCCATATCTGACCCCGTCTCAAAAATAAATGAGCTGAAATATGGTCTTGTTTCTATCCTGAATACCCGAATTCCAATAACTTTCAGGAATTCAGGTAGCGGGTCGGATTTTGGAATTCACGTATATCCGAAGTCCTATGCTTAAAAATGAAAATTTGGTCTAGGTAATGGCAAATTGGCAATACTCTGACTCGTTCAAAAAATAAACGAGATCAAATTTTTGGTTTCGTTCCCCTCCTCAAATACCCGAATTCCACAATTTTTAAAAATTCGAATAACGGGTCAGATCGTGTTTCGAGTTTTCCTTGCTTATTTCTTGGAACAAAACAGCGGTCTCATATATCATTCCCCAATGGCGTGTTTATTATCAAATCGATGAAAATTCAATCTGAGATTGCCGACAATAAATTTCTAACCTCGCGGCTACTTTGGTTGATTCTTTGCGTCTTCACTGTCACACTTCAATAATTCTATCTTCAACTTTCTTATTTTCCCCTTTTAACTTTATTCTATTCCTTTCTTGAAAGTGAAAGGCCCTTAAGACTTTTACTTCACTCAGATGAATTAAATTATGTTCTTGTCCCTTGTAAAAGTTCAACTTCCACGCAGCGTTTGTCTGCTTTAACATGAATATTATTCTCTGCAACTTGCCCCGCAATTTCTCAACAATCTGACGGGAATTTTCTGTTCAAAATGTGAGTGATGATGATCAGATTGAGAGGTTATTTTAATTGTTGGTTTGAAGTTATCAAAATAGCCCTAGATAAGTGACTCTGATTTGGACAGTTGATTATGTTTGATTAATGGATACGATTCTTTTATATGTTATAATCGCGGTCAAAAAAAAAAAAAAAATGTTATAATCGCGGTCGTTGATACGTAAATCTGATGGGTGAGAATGGTGATCCGCATAATTAAACTATTTTAATATGGTCCGTGCATTTATTTCATGATCAATCCTGGCCGTCCAGTTTGTCTTTAATCCTACAATTGATAGAGGAAGCATAATGGAGAAGCTAGATTCGAACGATCAACTTTATGGCCCGTTTTGCGTAGCCTCTTAAAATTATAATTGGCTTTTAAGAACCTCGAATTACGAGATTGATGAGTTATTTTTTTGAAAAAAGGTGCTTATAATCCACTTATAATTTTAAGAATGCTGCACAAAACAGGGGCTACATTTGTACTCATCAATGGCAGTCCATCTAGTGAGTTTATCCTAAGGAGAGGTTTGAGACAAGGCGATCCTTTATCCCTTTTTTATACACTATTGCAGCTGAAGGCCTGTCAAACATGATAACAAAAGCTTTGTCTCTTAATCTACTTTCTGGAGTTCAACTGGGTGATAATAGGCTGAAAGTTCCTCACTTACATTTTGCGGATGACACCCTTCTATTTGGGTAAGCAACATGGTCTACAGTGCTGAACTTCAGGGCTATTCTATTGAACTTTGAACTGGCCTCGGGTTTGAAATTAAATTTCAGTAAGAGTAGCCTCACAGGCATCAATGTCCACGAGAGCACAATCAATGAAATGGCTTCTTACCTAGGTTGTAAACAAGGCTCTATACCATTCAAATACCTAGGTCTGCCATTGGGAGCAAGTGGAAAACAAATCTCTACATGGAAACCAGTTTTGGATAGATATTCAGCCACTCTTGAAGCTTGGGAACATAAGTTTTTCTCAGTAGGAGGGAAGTTAACTCTAATCAACTCAGTTGCATCTCTACCTTCTCATTACTTTGGATATTTTCAAGCTCCTGCTTCAGTCATCAAGAGAATAACTTCAATTTAGTGCAACTTCTTTTGGGATAGTTCAAAAGAAAGGAAGAAAATCGGTTGGACGTCTTGGGAGAAAGTTTGTGCACCACTTGAGCAAGGAGGCCTGGGTATAAGATGTCTAAAAACAACAAACCTAACAAGGATCCTCCAAGGAGATGACAACCTAGCTATGCAGATATTAAAATCCAAATATGGCCCAATATTGTTAGGGGGTTTCCCTACTTTTGAGGACATACCTGGAGGAGCTCTTAGTACCAGACCTCAGAGAAGATCACAGGTTTCACCATGGTGGAAAAATATGCTGAAGTTTGCAGGATCAACTTAGTCTCAGCAAATCACTAAACTCAGGGTGGGCAATGGTGAACAGAATCGATTCTGGCTTGACAAATGGATCAATGACACACCTTTGGCTGACTCTCACAACAGATTATTCAGAGCTACTAGCAACATAAACAGCAAGGTGTCTGAGATGGGATACTGGGTAGACAATACTTGGCACTGGTATCTAAATTGGAGAAGAGGACTAAGAGATTTTGAACTCACTGATTTATATATCCTATTGACTTCTATGCATGGTGCTTCATTAGACAGGCTCCAACCAGACAAATACATCTTTAATGATAACTCTCAAGGGTTATATATGGTGAAAGAGGCTTATCTAAATATGAAGAGCCTAAAATCCCCAATCTCAGAAGAAGAGAGAAAATCTCATCATCGTTTGGGACAAGATAACACCAAGGAAAGTAGGGATATTTGCTTGGAAACTCATTCAAGTAGCTCTACCGGTACACGTGGCATTGCAGAGGAGAAACATAATAGACCAAGAAATTCAACTTTCCTGCCCACTATGTCATTCAAGTACGGAGCAAGAATCCATTTTGCATCTATTCTCTAAATGTTCTTTTATGATGCAGGTTTGGAGATCTTTATGGGAATGGCTTATGCCAACTCCCCAACAGGTACTCCCCCACTCATATGCCCCACCTCTCTAGCTTTTCCTAGAATGGAAACCGTGAGGTGTCAATATGGATGCTTGGAAAACCATATGGATGGAACTAGTCTAGAATATATAGAAGACTCGCAACAAGGCTCATTTCCAATCTCAGGCGGCAAGTATACAAGGTACAGTGGAGATTATTCAACAAACCATATGGTGTTGGATACGAGCTAAGAGATCAATAGGTGCATTCCCTTACTGTTACTCAGACTGGCTCACAAATTCTGTGGGATGTCTCATGTTTCATCTATAATGGGATGGGAGAATGAACAACAGATGGAAAGGTGGTGCAAAGGCTTCATGCGCTTGGAAAGGGTGGTATAATAGCATCATTTCTCTGCTTAAGAGGGGTTCTATCTAGAGGAAAATGGACTAGCTAAGTATCATTCAGAGGCAAGAAATATGTAAGACCACCTACTATACATGCACAAACACGAAGTAGTCCTGAAGATATCTGGCCACATAAGCACAAACAATTGTGATTTTTGGTTACATATTGCTGGTTGAGTGCTGTCTTAATCAACATGTATCGCATGTCTTAAATATCTGAAGTAGCATATAGGTGTGGACATTGACTAGTCTCAAAATGGTGTATTAATATGTTCAGCATTGCAGGGGGCAGGGTACAAACACTGACCTTATATTGAGGAGAAACACACATGGGCAAATATACACTTGTACATGTAGCTAAGTTTAATACTGCCTGTTGAGTTGATGATAGATTTGTTATGATAACATGCTGGAATAGATGCTTCAGGTAGTTACAAACTAGCTAGATGTGGTATATCTAAATAGCATTGCAATGTACAGGATAAAAACACAAATCTTATAGTGAGGAGAAACATACAAGGGAAACATGCACTGGATCCTGAGGCTAAATTATATATTTTCTGTTGAATATACTTGTACTAAGCTGCAATGGTTTACGTAAAAGGAACTTGGTAAAATTGGCTTGTCAAGTATTCTAACTTGAGAGGATATCATTCTCGTTACCAAATACAGAGTTTTGCACATAACATGTCTATTCTAACCTTGTCGTGTTGTTAGCAGAATACATAGCTTGGGATCCAATTTTGGGGCATTCTGAGGAGACTTACTTGCAACACAAGTGAAGAGGAGGCTGTAAAATCAAAACTTGAGCAGATTTTCAGAGTTTCCATATCCCAGGTGGCTTGAGTCTACAAAAACATGATGGGCATTTGGTGACTGTGACAAAGCCTAGAACTATTTGGGTGTGATTGCTGGGACCCTGATAAAAATCCAAAATCTGTGGGCAACAGGAAAATTCAATTCTTTATTAGCAGAGTTACACTAACTTTTCTCTAATTGTGTAGGGGTGGAACATAGAGGAACAAAATTGAGAATGGCTGTAATGAGAGACATGCACACAAATTGCTGAACTGAGATGGATTGCAAATGACTGTAAATGAGAGATACTAAATTTGCAGCTTCTTACATTTAGAATGGCTATAAAATAGAGCTACAAAATTCAATAGGGGTGGATCGCAAACCTTTCTCTGTGAAGGACCGCAAAGAAATTGCTCAAAGCTGAGATGATCCACTGCTATTTACTCTACTGAAGAACTAGAAAATTTCAACATACACCGTTCCTCATTTCATGTCTACCATGTGACCGGAGAAAGAAAACTAGCAAGATCATTTTAAAGGAATGACTTACCTTCGGTTGAATTTGTGAACAAGTCTCCCTTCAGTGAGAAATGGACTACTCGCGATGGGGGAATAAAACCTTGGCAGGTGGAAATGAATCAAGAAGTAAATGGAGACATTAATGTCATCTACCAACTTAGCAAGTGCTACGGGGGAGTGCAAATTTGGAGGACAAAAGCCAGACAACGTTGCTAAATATATGGACTAGATATTTCTTGCATTACTCTCAATCTCCGGAAGCTTTCATGCATGCAGGCTGAGCTGTGTACCAATCCGTAGGATTGATATGTTGACAGTAAGGACTCTTGCAGCTCATATTCTACAAGTCATAGGTGAGCTGTGTACCATCCATAGGATGATAAGCTGACAGCTATGGCCTTGGGCAAGAAATAAAATAATAGATATGAGCGACCTGCTTAGCAGATGAGTAATGAGACCACTGAAGCAAAAACCACTCTAGTTTATACCTTGTGGTGCTTGAGGATTTTCTTCTGTTCTTTCTTTTTGATTGAACGCAATTTGTAAACACTTCTTTATTCTAATATTGGCTTATCTAAAAAAAATGCTGTGCACCTCACCCTTGTTGAATGATTTGGTAAACCTACCTCAATTCCGAGCGGATTTTGAAACACTCGTGAAGATTCGAGCTAACCCATGCACGATCGGTGATCATGAAAGTTACGAACAATGAGACCACTACCAGGAGCACTACCTGGTGAACGAAATCTGACACTGCTAGACCCACGACAGTGGTGGATTTCATGGCGGCGAGAAAGATGAGTTCGCTAGATGATTTCTTCTTGTTCGGTCGTGAGTTTTCTTTTCCTGTCCAGAAACTCACGGAAAACTCTATTCTCATCCTTTTTCCAAAACGAGAACAAACTTTTTATGTCTGATTTGTGCTTGAAATTAAGAAATCCCATTTGAGACATAAGTCATTGAATTCGAGCCCAATTCACAAAATAAGCACTTGGGCTCAATCCCATTGAGCCTAATTACATTAAATTGTAATTGCATTAAATTGTCATTCCTTTGCTAATGACATAAGAATAGGGACTGATTTAGGGTTTTGATTATAATTTATGGAGTTTCACAATTTGATTTCTCAACTCAAGAAACAAAATGATCCATAATACATCCAAAACTCAAGGAACAAAATGATATACATCATTCAGAATACATGAAACCAACAAGTGCACCATCAACTGATTGGTGCTTCAGGTCACTATCCAACAATATGTCGTTTGATTGAGATTATGGCTATTGTACCTGCATCCACCTCCACCTTTTTGACACTCCATCCTTCATAGATCGTTTTTCTCAAACTTGGTGGAACCAATTTTCTGGCTTGTATTTCCCATATTGTACTGATTCTCAAAAGTAATGACCTACTGGGTTTCCTTGACCTTGGTTCTTTTAATGCTGCTTTACTGGCCAAATGGGGATGGAGGCTTCACACGGGAGCAGTTGGGCAGTGGAGAGATATTGTGGTGCATAAATATATTTGTAATGGAGATGGGAATTGGTTTGGTTTGCCTGTCCGAGATGGACACTCTCGTTGGTGGAAAGATGTACATTCTATCATTTGTGCATCTCCTTGGTGGGTGGATGGGGTGAAACGAAGGGTAGAGAGTGGTGATAAGATGAGATTCTGGGAGGATGATTGGTTGGATGGTGGTACACTTGCCGATCGTTTCCGACGATTATATCCTTTGGCGCTTGATCAACAGGTACTTATTGCGGGGAAGTGAGTACGTGAGGGGGAGGACTGGAAATTGATATGGACCTGGCGCAGAGCACTTCGAGATCATGAGGTGGTCTGGCTCAAGGAGATTGAGGCTTTGATGATCGGGAGATGACCAAAGCCTGGGGGATGGATGGCGATGGATTGCCAACCCATCAGGTTTATATTCAGTGAAGACTGGGTACCAAGTACAGTGTCTGGTCATGGGGCCTGACTCGGTGCCTAGGCTTCGATATAGGGCAAAAGTTCACAATTTCGAGTGATGGCCTTCTGTTGGCGGCTTTTACGGTCACACCTTGCCACTGTCGATAATCTTGTGTATCGGGTCATGACGTTCTTGGCGGAGATGCGATCTTGCAGTTCCTGTCATGGCGAGGGGGACAACACGTCGCATATTTTCTTTACATGCGATCTATCTTACGCAATTTGGTCGGAGGTTTACCGTTGGATGGGCTTTGATTATATTGGCCATGACGAGCCGGAGGCACACTTTGTTGCACACATGGGGATGGCTGTGAGGAGACGTGCGAGAGAGATGTGGAAGTCAGTCTGACACTGTACTACAGTGGAATCTTTGGAATGAGAGAAACGACGTCCGTTTCCGAGATGGCACCTTTAAGCGAGATAAGACTGTGAAGAGGATCAAGGTTCAGTCCTGGCACTGGTTTACTACTTTTGAGAAGCGCTCGTCGGTGGTGATGGTAGCAGACTGGATACGTCATCCTAGATTATGTGTTAGCAGGTTTTTTCCGCCGTAAATTGTATTTTAGTAGGAAGGACTTAGTCTTCGCTTTGGGGGCTAAATCATTGCCTTAACTTTGTACAATTTAGCCAAAGTATAATACAAACTTACTTATAAAAAAAAATGACCTACTGGGAGTCACTGATGGAACTAATATGGCATCCGTGTCCCTCTCAAAAACTTACCGAGAAGGAGTCTCCAAAAGACACTACCCCCACAACAAATCCAGCATATGCAGACTAGTTCGAAAAAGACCAGTATGCGTTAGGTTTGTTAAACGTGTCCTTTACTAGATGAGAATGTCCTGCCCGAAGTGTTTGTCTTGGAGACCTCGCATTTTGTTTGGAAGAAATTCTCCATTAAGTTCGCCACGCAGACCAAATCCAGAATTTTATTCCTGAAGAGCTAGATCCAAAACCTGAAGCAAGGTGCTCACTTGTGCTCTGTTATTCTTTCATTTGCATGGATGCTCGCAGCTAAGCTGGTGGATGCTCGCAGCTAAGCTAGCGGAAGAAAGTAGTTCTATTGATGAAGATGAGTTGATCACATACATAACAGGGGCATATCCCCACTTTACAACAACTTCTTTACTCACATTTTGTTTGCAAGCCGAAGCGGTAACTTCACATTTGAAGAATTTAAGAATGAACTCTTGGCGTTTGAGACGCATCTAGAAATGGAATCACAAAATTTCAGTACTGGTTCCAAAACTATTGCTTTGTATATGCAACAAGGTGATGGAGGTCTGCACGTACAATCCAACAGCTTTGGCGGTAGAGAACTTCGTCAATAAAGACATCCAAACTTAATGTGAGTTAGAACACCCAAATAACACAGCTAACATATTTGTAGAGGTCGATTGATTGAATAGGCATAGTACAAACTGATCCTTTTTATCCGACATCAGATATTCAGGATTCACAATGGATGTTGGCTTACCAGACTTGTCAATGCCTACATCTTTCTCTCCATTCATTTTCGCAATGAACTGAGTAGGTCACGATTCAGATCCATCCACGATTCCCATGAGATCATTACTCATTAATATGGGAACAATTTGTGCCAGCCACATCTGATAATTGTCATCCAACTTCACATACACAATTTATGGAATATTAGTGATGAAACCAGGAATTAATTCTAATCCTAATGCCATAACAAGGAAAATGATTAGTATTGAATCAACTCTCACTCCAACATACAACCCAAAGAGTATAGTAATATCCGGATGGATACACAAGATGCTGCTATAGTGATACTCTTTGAACTATATCCCCTAGCATTGTATGGACCTTCTATTTATAGGTGAACTGCTTAAGGGTATTTCAGTACTTTTATTGAGGTGACAAGTTGAGGGTGGTGCAACGACATCGTATTAGAACGATTCTTATTGTGTCTTATCGTTTTGTCAGCCATTCAATCCTCGTTCGGGGTGCACCACAAGCAAACTCGTATTCAAGTATTTTGAGTTGGTTCATCCTACTGGACCTTCTAGAATACTCAGTGTTTTGACTCTACCTCTGCCTGAAGTAATTTGGGGCACTTTGTATTGAATCTGTTGAACCGGCATCCATTTTTTTGATAAGCCAAATTTCTATACAATAATTAAGAAAATGTATTTACAAAGATGTACTTATGTTTATCTCCCTGTGTAATATTGCCAAAAGACTAATTACAACCGCACATACATTCGATTGGTTAGACAAACCAATCCGTGAGGGAGTAAAAAAAACTATTGATTTTTCTCGATAAACTTTAGCCATTTCCAGCAAGCCATTTGGATTTTCTGGAATGTTTCTTCAATGTTGATGTCGACATTATTGTAATGTATTTGGTTTCTCATATTCCACATTGTCCATGTCATACACATCCAGATCAATTTCCATTTCTCCCTGTTTTTGCCCTGTGGGGACAGTAGCATATATTGCTCTATTTCTGGTACATGCATGGAGTCCATTGGGATGAGTAGCCATTGTTTTATCTTTTCCAGACGTCCCTTTGAGTTGTTTCCACTTAATTGCTTTTAAGTCCAACGTTTTTTATCCATATCAATTAGGGACTATAAAAGAGAGCACTGTCTAAGACATGATGTTATTTTATTGAGTTCTCATAGTCTTCAAGAACATGGGATTAAGGACTATAGGGGGGATATTAGTAGCACTACAACTCGCGGTGTCTGTATGCAGAGCGAATAAGAAAAGATCGTTTAATTTGCGTGACCGACTTTGATACCTAAAAATAAGAGTTCTAAGATAAAAAAAAAAACATGGGTGAATTTTCAATAATTACACCACCTACACCTTACATGATAAGAATAAAAAAGAATATGCGCATATTTATCTACCTATCAAACCATGTGCTCAAGTAGGATAGTTGTCAGCTGAAAAGTCATGTTGATCCTTAACACAGTCCACGGTCACATCAAATTGTTCAGTAGGGCACACATTGTGGCTGCAGAACCACTTGCCTCACATATTTCATGCACGCCAACACACACTATTCCAAAGTTGTTTTCAATTCTGCGAGACTAACTTTTCCCCCCAATATATTATATAACTATAAAGTAGTGTACTAATAAAAATACCACTTAGGACATACCTAAAAAACAAAGAAAAATGCCAAAATCAATTTGAGGGAGCAAATTGAAGTCTTCCTACTCTTATATGGGCTTTTAAGCTTGTTCTCATATATTCCTCAATCATCTCTATTTGCCTCCAATGCCTTCTCCGGATGGAAGAATGATAATTTGAGATTTCAGTTGAATGCTTTTATTCTCTAGGTTAGTATTTCAATTTTGTGCTTTGCTCTTTTCTTCTAGAGCAATGACCCCGTGCATCTTTTCAGCATATAATTCTTCAAAAATGTTCACAGTTGCAATGTTGTTGTTTTGTGGGTGGAGTGTGGTGGAGTGGGGCCTTGTGGATGAGGGTAATTCAGTTCCCCATGTTGTTTACTCATTTTAGCAACTTTTTACATTGTAAAATTTGTTTACGATCCTAGCTATAGTAGTGGAAATCAAGAACCTCTATTGTAGAATCCTACAGATTCAGGTGATCTAAAACTACATCCTGATTGAGATGCGGGAAAAATAGAGAGTTTCAAATTCTACTTTGTAATCGATTATGGCTCGATGGCCAATCAGTGATGTTCATTTATACATGTGTGTATGCTAAGCTATCCTACTGTACACTAAAAAGGTAGCACACGTTACAAATCGCAATAGTGCTTCTTTAAGTAAAACTAGTTAAAACACATCCATATGATCATGCCGGATCGAACGACATATGCTGCTTCATGTTCAACGTCGAAGAGTACTGAGGATGCTGAAGATGGTTTCTAAGGCACTTAGTCTGGACAAATCAGGTTCTGATCTATCAATACCCCCTCCTCAAGAAGAGTGTTCCAGAGCCTCATCTTGGATAGAAGGCAGCAGAATTAGGTACTGGATAAACTCTTGGTGAAAGAATTAGCTAGCTGCAATGTTGTCTTGACATAAGTGGGGGCAATGAATCATGATTTGTACTGGTCCCTCACGACATGATAATCAATTTCTACATGCTTCATCCTTTCATGGAAGACATGATTCATTGTGATGGAAATTACTGCTTTGCTATCACACCAAAGCGGAATTGTAAGAGGTAATGGTAGATGATACTCCTCCAACATGTAGCTGAGCCATTGAAGTTATCTTACTGTCGCTGCCATTGACTTGTATTCTGCCTCTGCAAAAGAATAGGACACAGTTGTTTGTTTCTTTGTCTTCCATGAGATCAATCATGAACCGAAGAATATACAAAAACTAGTCAAGGATGCCTAGTGGTTTTGCAGCTGCCCCAATCTGCATCGCAGAATGCTTCTAACTTTACACAGGATGTTGCAAGATAGAACAGCCCAAAGTTCGAGTTTCTTGATAAATACCTCAAAACATGCACTATAGCTTGCAGTGGGAGTCATGAGGTGAGTGAACAAACTGACTGAGTTGTTGGACTGCATAAGTGAGGTCAGGTCGTGTGCAATTGAGATAGAACAACCGACCAACTAGTCGCCTGTACTTCTCTGGATTTAGATAGGGTGGTGTACGGTCATTAGTTGTAGTTGCAAGTTTCATGCCTTGGGGTAAAGGAGTAGAGACCGGTACTGAGTCCATATGGCATGCATCTGCCAGTAACTCCCTAATGTATTTTTTTGGCTGATATATAGGACATCAGTTGAGCGTGCAAGCTCCATGCCAAGGAAATAACGAGCCTCTCCAAGGTCCTTACTGAAGGCTTTGTTCAGGTAGCATTTTACTTTGGCTAGCTCCTGCAAATCAGAACTTGTGAGCAAAATGTCATTCACATATACTAGGAGGAAGAGTTGATATCTCGGGTTGTGCAGAGTAAAAACCAGTGGTAATGATAGGATTGTTGAAAGCCATAGTCTTAGAGTACAATAGTTAATTCCTGATTCCATTGCCTTGATGCCTATTTGAGTCCATCCAACAATTCTTTCAGTAAGCAGACTTCACCCTTGCGGGCTTTGTTGTATCCTAAAGGTGGACACATGAACACTTCTTCATCAAGTGAATCATGCAAGAGTGCATTGTTAACATCCAGTTGATGTATGGGCTAGTCTTGTAATTCTACAACAGCTAAAAGCAAGCACACAATCACTACCTTTGCTATAGGACTGAAGATTTTCTCAAAATCTTGACCTGCAATTTGGTTGTAACCCTTGGCCACAAGCCTGACTTTGTATCTGCCAACTGATCCATTAGGTTTACATTTTACTCTATAGATCCATTCGCAGCCAATTGCTTTCTTTCCTATTGGTAAGGATGTAAGCTGCCAGGTTTTATTATCTTCCAAGGCTTTCAATTCTTCATCCATTGCATCCATCCACTTCTGGTTATTTTGTGCCTGATTAAAATGCTTTGGCTTACTAATTGTGGACAGGTTAGCCACAAATTCACAATATGCATTGTTGAAAGCATAACATTGACCAGAAGGCCGAGGTGAAGCGGTTGAAGGGAAGCAACAAAAGAAGGTTGTTTCATAATCAAGGAGTAACATTGAGGAGGTTTTATCTCTCTGACTTCGCCTAAGAATAATGACTTGGTTGTTCTGCTATATGGAAGGTGGACTCATGGTTTCAGCAGGAAAATCAAGGGAAGCTACTGGGTTCAGTTGATCATGGGAATGAAGATCATGAGGATGAATATCAGGTGAGGTGTTGATGTTGTGTGGTAGCTCATTAGTGACAGATACATGTTCAGGTGGACAACTCAGGTTGTTGGGATGGTGATAGGCAGGTGCATTAGATTTGTTTTTCATCAGAGAAGCAAGGAAGGTTTCTTCATGAAACACTACATTTATAGATATGAGGATCTTGTAGGTTTATGGGATATAGATTTTGTATACTCGCTGACCTGGTGGATAACCAACAAAATATCCTCTTAAAGCTCTTTGGTCAAATTTATCCCTCCCTGACCCTTTGTTGAGAGCATAGCTTAAACAGCCGAATGTACTGAAGCATGATAAATTTGGTTTGTCATGGTGCAAGATTTTATATGGAGACTTCCAATTAAGAACTCTATTGGGCCATCTGCTCAAAAGATATGTAGTTGTCAAGATAGATTCACCCCAAAAGGTTTTAGGCAGTTTGGAGTGGAACAAGAGTGCATGAGCTATCTGAAGGAGAGTTCGGTGTCTGCGCTCTACAACCCCATTTTGTTGTGGGGTGTAGGGATAAATTTTCTAATGAACAATTCCTAGACCATTGAAGAGTGCGTTAAATTGTGAGTTGACAAACTCAGTACCATTATCAGTTCTTATGGCCTTGAAAATGGCATTGTATTGTGTCTTTATCATAATAAGGTAGGATGATCTTAGGTGAGGTACTTTGTCTTTCGATTGAAAGAGGAAAGTCCATGTACACCGGCTTCTATCATAAACTATGGTTAGAAAATAACAACAGTTTGTGATGGAAGGCACTTTGTATGGACCCCATACGTCAATGTGAATTAAATCAAAGCAGGTTTTAGAGAAACTAGTGCTGTTTGAGAATGATTTTTAACTTTGTTTGGCAAGAGGACATGTTTCACGCAGGAGATCTGTGTTTTTCAAAGGCTTAGCATTGTTTAAACGTTCAAGATATGACAAAATATCAAACGAAAGATGCCCCCATCCGATTTTGCAACAAACTGGGGCTTATAGCAGTACACACACTGTGAGGAATACATTGGTCTAAAAATGGAACATGAGCAGTATTACAAATGAGGGGACAAGGGGGAGTTGTGTTGTTCCTACGCTGAATTTGTTGCTGATCAAAAGAGGTTGGACACAGCATGTATAGTTCCTTTACCACAAATCCTACTGCAAGGATTTCATTGGTTTTAATGAACTATGAGATATTAGAACACAATTGGATTTTTATAACTGAGAGCAAATTATGTCTAAAGCTGAGATAGCGCAGTGTAGGAAGAAAAAAATATGTGATACCAGAACACAATAGGAGTTTCTAACTGAGAGTAAATTAGTTCCTTTACCAAAAATCCACATGCTAGTTCATACACAGAATGTAGGAAGAAAAAACCATGAGATACCAGAACAAAGTAGGAGTTTTCTAACCAAGAGCAAATTATTTCTAAAGCTGGGAACATACACGCACAAGTGCAGGGTTATGGAGCTAGAAAGTTTGATGTCGCCCTGACAGAGAACATGTTTCACTAAGCCGTCAGGTAGCCAAACGGGATTGACACATTTAAAAGACTTGGGTGTTGACTGCTCAGATCAATGCACATGTGATTTGTGACTCCTGTGTCTATAATATAGTCATCCCTCAAAATTTACTGATTGGCAGCAGAATTCAAGGAAGTGTATGAAGAAATACCTGCAAAGTCCCAATAATGTGTCAATGTCTTTCTTTTTCATTTGTGAGCTTTTGAAGATCACGCTGCATTTGCCCCTTGATTTCATACAGATACTCAACTTCATCATACTTCAGATCCAGTGGAGTGCTATGCCAAGTTGTGTTAGATTGCACCTCAATTTGGTTGGGTGCAGTATATTGTTTCCCTTTGGATTTCTGATTTCCCTTCAACTGAAAGCAGTTATCAACAGAATGTCCCTTCTTGCTCACCTCCATGGTGTGTCCTGTCTTCCCACAATGATGGCACGCAAGGTTATTCCTTTCTCCTTTATCAAATTTGGCCTTAGGGTATGAGGATCCTTCCTCTCTTCATCTTGTTCCTTTTGCCATCGGTGCTACATTCATGTCATCTCCTCCAGCAACTATATGATTGCTCACTTGGCGATGTTTCTTTGCAGTTGCAATCATATTATATACTTTGTCTAGCCTTGGCAAAGGATCCAAATAGATTATCTGACTCCACTCATGGTCAAATGTGTCGTTCAAGCCCATTATGAACTCCATGACTCTATCCTCGTTTTCTCTCTTCTTTAATAGCACCCCATCATCTCCATCAATATGAGGCAGGTGTCGTAGATAGTATTGGCCCTAGATTTGTTTAAGCTTCCCAAAGTGTTCACCAACGGTCGTTGTGCCTTGTCTTAAGATGGCTACCATTTGTTTCAATTCAAAGAGATGTGGAAAGCTAGCAATTCCAAAACTTCTTTCTAAATCTTTTCACAACTGTTGTGCATCATGTACAAACATGAATTGCCGCATCAAATCCGGTGTCATAGCCCCTTTTATCCATGAGCAAACAAAGTTGTTCGCTCTCTTCTATTTCAGGAAGGGTTTCGTGTTTGTCGCTGGTTTCTCAAGAGTACCATGAACAAGGTCGACTTTGAGTTTTTCCTCGAGTGCAGATTAAGTAGTTCGTTTCATTGAGTAGGATTCCGACGAATTGGGTGCCCGGACTGTCTGAACCGTGCACCTGCAACTGTTCTTCAAGAAAGGTGTTACCAGACATGCTTACCAATTCTGATACCATATAGAATCTTGCAGATTCAGGTGATCAAAAACTGCATCCTCGTGGAGATGCGGGAAAAAAACAGAGAGTTCCAAATTCTCCTTTGTAATCGATTAGGGCTCAATGGCCAGTTCATGCTGTTCATTTATACACTTGTGTATGCTAAGCTGTCCTAGTGTACACTAAAAAGGTAGCAAACATTACAAATCGCAATAGCGCTTCTTTAAGTAAAACTAGTTAAAGCACATACGTTGGATCATGCCGGATCGAACAACATCTATTGCTTCATGTTCAACGTTGAAGAGTGCTGAGGGTGCTGAAGATGGTTTCATTTCACCATTCTGTACTCTTTCTTTGACAACCAAGAACTTAATGTTGATGTACTTTGACTTCGACGAACTTCGGTTGTTGTTTGCATAAAGCACTGCTGAATTGTTGTCACAAAATAATTTTAGTGGTTT
>JAOWBN010193888.1:0-15428 GCA_028565015.1 Pinguicula moranensis
GAAAGAAGAGGCGGAAATGTCGAACCGAGGCGCTGCTGCAAATCTGCAATGTCGAAAGACAACAGAGTAATGGAATTCGAGGGCAAAATCGACCTTTCCACCCATTAAAAGTAGTCCCAGCCGCGCAGCAGCGCGTGAGAATTTTTCGGGGGCAGTGGGGTTTTTATGGAATGTACAGGGGGTAAAGTGATGTTTTTAAAAGTACAGGGGAGTAAGTTGGCTAATAGACATAGTACATGGGGGGTTATTGGCCATTTGCTCCCATCTTGAGGATGATGGAAGAGTTTCCTTAACATTCCCCCGCAAATTCAGTGGCGGAGGAACAACGTGGAGTTTGGATCGTAAAAATTCAAAACGTCGGGTGCCAGAAGCCTTGGTTTAATTTAATCATCCATCAGTCAGTTGGTCCTTGCTAGGACAAATCGGACATCCAGCAGTGGCATTTGCCACAGCCTTGTGTTGTGTTCATCTTTGGGCTGCTTCTTAGAACGCCAACAAATTTATTAAATTAGAGCAAAAATAAATTCAGAGGCCTGACGTAGTAGACTCTATCATCCGGTCACCCGACCAATTGGCACAGAAAATATCGAAATTGTAGTCAAGGTGCAAGGTTGAGGAAGAAGGCCTAAAGCTAGTTTGTTTGAGATAACAGAGAATCTTGTTCATAAACTAGCAACCTTTCTTGCAGCGAAGCATATATCTGGTCGAATGAGAGAGAAATATTGCAGAGCACCGTTGACATTGCGATATAGAGGTAGGATCGTTATAGCTTGAACCTGAAAGCAAGGTTAAATTCTATGAAGAGCTCATAGGCATGTATACAGGCTTAGCCTCGAGCATATTAATCCGGCGAAGAAGGTCAAGGATATAAAGCTGCTGTCATAGAAATAGGTCGACACTAAAATGCGAGATCTCAATGCTCAAGAAATAGTGAGCGGGTCCAAGATCATTGACCGCAAAAAACTGATCAATAGCTGCAACTGATGAGTACGTAATTAAAATATTGTCTTCATAGATTAGCAATAACAATGTATGCATAGAATCCCGAAACACATTGAGAGAAGAGTGTGCGCCAGAACTTGCAAAACCAAGAGAAATAAGCTGTTCACTTAGGCAAGAAAATTAGGCCTGAAAGCTTATTTTAGGCCGTATAAAGCTTTATGAAGGCGACAAACATAAGATGTAAACTGCTGGTTTATATAGCCTTTGGGATGTGCCAAAATGACCTCCTCGGGTAGATTCCTATGTAAAAATGCATTTTGGATGTCAATTTGCAAGATGAGCCAATTTTAAGAAACAAACAAGCTGAGGACAAGGCGAATAGTCATAGGGGTCCACAGAGATAAAGGTTTCCACGAAATCAATGCCCTCCCTTTGGTTGTATCCTTTAGTGACCAGACGTGCCTTATAGCGGTCATGAGTGCCATTGGCCCGTTGTTTAGTTTTGTATATCCATAGACTATGAACCATATTCATCCCAAATTTTTGGGGTACTAATGTCCAAGTCCCGTTTCTCATTAAGGCAGTGAATTTGTCGTCCATGGCGGCACACCATTCTGCATATTTTTTAGTCTCTGTATAGCAAGTAGGATTATCCAGAATACTAGTCAAAACCAAGACTTTAGGAAATGGGTACCTAACCATGCCCTCAGCGAACTGACTAGGCTTGCTGATGTTGTTCTTGGAGCGAGTAGTGATGGTAGCCGGAGGGAAGATGAGGACATCAGATACTACAATGGCGGTAGTGGCCTGAATGGGGGCACTTAAGGTTGGAGGAGACGAGCCAGATAAGAGGAGTGTTAGAAAAAAAATATGTTTTTAGTTTAATTGAATTAATTAGGGTAATTATCTAATATTGAGAGTCCTTATATGCTAGGATTTTATCACTATAATTAGGGTTGAACTCTAATCTTTCCCTATAAATAGGACGTATCAGACGCCTATTCAAAACACACAATTCTTATTCTCATGTGTTGAGACCCAAAAAGAAATATACACTTTCTCTATCGAATTACTACCTTATCATCTATGAAGGCAGAGATCCGAGTAAGTGGATTAAAAGGAAACTCTAGTAGACTCCTGGTTCGTGTTTGTGATATAATCAGTCAAAAGAATACGGTACTATATGCTTTCGCATTAGAGGTATGAATCCATTATCATATTTACTTTATTCGTTAAATTTATTCTAACAAATCTAAGTGATCTACTGTTGTATCGGAGCTAGGTTTTGATATTTGATTATGTTCAATTTTTAGTTAATTCCACTAACTCATTTTTTTTTATTTTGCATGTCAAAATTCACCGTCTTTTTTCTTTCCCGTTCGTTGTTTGCAATTTAAAATCGATGACCGGCTGTTGTCCCTTAGTACTGTTCTAGATAGCCCGACGGCACATGTAGGTCACGTGCCACTGCAGTCGAATGCGCGTGAGTCTGCACATACGACACCACCTGTGCGCACGTGAGGGTTGCCTAGAGTTATTAGCTTTGTGTTAATAATTTTAATTTAGTAATAAAAATTATTTGAAAATCAAAAGAAAATTTGCATTAGTCGTGCTCGTGAGGGCAGTTTAGAGTTGGTTTTTAAGAGGGACTTTTGTGATCCCATCAGAAATTGAACCACGAGTCCCGACTAGGAGGATGATCCTCGATTTGGACTTCGAGTTTCGACTATCTACCTGGGTGCTTGCCAAATCGAGGATCACATTCTGATCAATTTTAGATTTTTTGATAGATTCAAAAAATTTCTTTTACCTAGGTGTTAAAAGAAAATTGAATTGTTATATGTTAACAACTCTATGTGCCAATTTTTTGGCTAAACAAATTAAAAATGCTCTACAACAATAACTATCGAATTGTTACAATTAACAATTATATGTACCATGGCGTTTGGCTGTATGTGCTATTTTATATTTTTTCCTTGAATTTGTTTCAATATGTGAAAGGTATATTTTTCTAGAAATTTTTGGTTATGTAGGACATGATGATTATGAGCCTAGTGAAATTTTCGAACATAGTACATAATCAAAATTCCTTACAAAAAATTTAATTTTAAAATTGTGCCTAATGTTCTTCTTAAAATATACTTGTGGAAATGGCACCCCCAAGTATGATAGCCGAGCTCTCTTCCAGTGATAAGTTCACTGGATTAAACTATGACATTTAATCTAGGAAGATTCAGTATCTCCTACACGAGAAAGACGTTCTAGAGCATATTACCGTGGAAGAACCCGAGAGAACAAGCACAACCTATGATGCATGGGCTAAGAAGGATCACTGTGCATGCCATGCTATATTGTACTACATGCTTGATGACCTGATTGGCACGTACGATGTGCAGCCCATAGCCAAGTCCATAGGGGACAAACTCAAGGAGAAATACGACCGAACCTTAGTTACAAGGCTCTGTACCTTGCATCTGAATTTTCTACAATACAAAATTGATTCGAGTCAACCTGTACTTGAACACCTCCACATTTTGAGTTCCATGCTGTGCGATCTCAAGGAAATCGGGATCAGAATTTCTGAGTTCGAATAGGTCAACAATGTGATCCGTTCACGACCTGGTGAAAGGGAAGACAGATGATGGACTCCCTTACAAACATTGATGTCTCATGATGTGACCATCAAAACTTTTGTTGATATAGCTAAGCATCTCAAGCTTGAGGATGATAACATCCGTACTTTTGCATCTTTTGCCAAAGTTTTTGCTACTCATGGGAGAACCCTAAGAGGAACAAGAAATTTGGTAAGTCTACGAACAAGACTCAGAAACCTTCTCAAAGGAAGAAAACCACTAAACTACCCAAGGGTAACGACTCCAAGAATATGGCATGTGTGAAGTACTATAACTGCAGAAAGAAAGGTCACCACTCTCGGGACTATTCTGAGCCTAAAAAGGTACGTTACTTTCCCAATAACCCCAAATTAGGTGTTTGATCCCATTCATTAGTTGCTAAATCCTTTTCTAAATGGATTATTGATTAAGGAGCGAGCCAACATGGGGTTGGGAATCGGTAGTATCGGTGGCAGATTGGCGCATTCCGCCATCGATTCCGACTGGTTGGCGGTGGCAAATTTTTCTTTCGCCATTGCCACCGCCACAGCCGATTGTTGTCAGTCGTCGGTGATGGAGGTGGCGATGGCGGAAGAAAAATTTGTCACCACCAGACTACATTTTTCCCCATTTTCGCACTCTTTCTTTTCTTCTCACGACTTTGTTCTTTCTCAGTTTTCTTTGTCGTTTCATTCTTCTTTCTTTGAATTTTGCTTTTACCTTTTTTCATAGATGGAGGTAGGGATATGGGTGTACTGGCCAATGGAGGGACGACACATGTCCTCTAACATAGGAGTCATAGTACTCTTTTTGTCTTATTTTATCTCGATCTTGTGCCTTGATGTTTTACCGTTGTATTCTTTCACACTGCCACTCTTCACTTTGTTATTCTGGTTTCGATTGAATCCAAAATGGTGCAATTCTCGGAAAATTGAGGCTAATCCGTATCCAGTGATGTGGCTATGGTGTTGGATGTTTAGATTTGGTGATAATATTGACATGGTTAGGATCAGGTGGATGATGAGTGGAGTTCTCTTCTGGTTGCGCTGAGGTAGAGGTGAAGAGGATAAGGAATCAAGGTAGCAAGCGACATAAGTTTTTTCTTTCCACTTTGCAGTTCTCTTTTGGTTGAAAGAATTGCATGCCGATTGTCATAAACCACAACCAGATGTTGGAAAGGAAGAAAGTAGCTTATGCAACATGTTCTGTGGGATTGATGATCAGATAGGGTTTCGGCCATGGCTCGAGTAGCACAATTTTGGGTAAAAATCAAAGATGGTTTGTTTGGTTTGGTTGATGATGAAGGATGAAGTAAATATTATTGTATGACAAATTTGAAGATCATAGTCCTTTGTTTTGATACTTAGTCATGGTGCACAAACTACAAAAGTGATGGTAAAAGAGAACTTCGAGTTTCTTCATTTGTTGGAGGTAATGACAAAAGAATATTGTCTTTTTTTTCATATGAATCCTACTTGCTGGTTGCTGATAAGCTATGCGAATAAAGGGATTGCATTTGTTTCTAACTCCCTTCAGCCTTGTGCAGTTGTTGATTGTTTCAATCCAACAGTGAATTTCTTCAAATGTGCATGAGTAAAAAAAATTGCATTAACAATGGACAACAGAGATTTTTTGGTGTCCAAGAAATGGAGTTGGTGCAAGTGAGGAATGAAGGAAGAAGACAAGAAAGATATGAGATGAGTAAGAGAAGGAAGCAAGGACATTGGCTAAGTCCTCTTTTATCTTACTTTAGAATGTTTTTTACATGAGCACCACATGTTTCAGAATGTAGTCAAAGAGGTCGCTTTGCAACTTGCAAGTGTTCGCAACATCATTATCCCTCAATTCCCTGAATTCATAAACCAAATAATCTTCCATGGCATGATTTGCTTTCCCTTTCATCAAATGGAAGCCAAAGCCATGGGCAAAGTGGAAAGAAAAAACTTGGAGAAAACTGAATAACTGATGCGTCGACATGAGAAAATAGAAAATTTGATAAAAGAATGTCGTACAATAGTTTCATAAAACTTGATAAACATCACACATAAGGTAAAGAATGTCCAAGCAAACCAATCACAATTGGCACTGAAAGTGTAAAACATTAAAAGGCAAACCATTTCCATGTGTGAAAGCTGAAAGAAATTTGAAATAATCCCTTCAAACCTTTCGCCAAAGCAATCTCTATTCGTGAATGACTGTCATTATAACTCCCTTCAAACCTTTCACCAAAGCAATCTCTGTTCCATCACTTTTCTGCTAATAATCCCTGTGTGAAAGCAAAAAGAAATCTGAAATCAATAATGGTTCACTTAGGTTATTGGGGGTACTACTTTTAACAAACAAAGAAGCCATTATTGATGAATCATACACCAATTACATCATAGACACCCTACAACTCAAGCATACCTCAAGTTCAAGCATCAAGGTGCAAATTTAGTTTTTTTAAACTTGAAGAAAAAACCAACCGTGCCTTGACAACATCCTCGTAGTCCTCTGAAGTTGAAATTGAAGGGCTCTCAATCTCTTCAATTTTCAGTGAGACCTACATTCAGTCCATAAAGTTTCAGTCCATAAAAAACGTATACGTGAAATCATATTCAAGGTGCAAAAAATTGAAAACCACAAAACAAGAATTGAATTGAATTGAATCACTAACTCAAGGTGCAAAACGGTTTATGAATTTTCGAGGATCTTGGTTGAACTCTGCATTTCACAATAAAACAAATTTAGATATTGGATTGTTACCTGTCTTGACCTTGTACGATGCAGGATACTCAGTACCGTCCATTGTCTCTATTCCGGCAGTAGATGTCCTCAACCAATTCAGGGATAAGATGAGTGCCTCAATGGTGGTAGGAGCCAACGAACTCCTGGTAGAATCCAATACTCTTCCCCCGAAGTTGAAGACGGCTTCAGAGGACACAATGGAAATAGGTATGACAAGCACGTCTCTTGCGATTTGTGCTAGAACTGGATACACAGACTCATTGCCCTTCTACCATCCTAGAATGTCGATCTTTGTTGATACTGGTAGGCACGGATTATCCAAATATATATCAAACTCCGACTTCTTTACAACTTTTCTCATCGAGTCCATGAAATTGTCATACCCAGCAAAGCCAAACATTGCTTCCCTACTCGTCCCACTCGTTCAAGCTATATTCTCATTGGAGGATGAATTGTCGTACAACTTGTTGTACTCATCGAATATCCCTTAAATAGCACTCAGAAAAAACTGATACGCAATAGCTCTCTTGCCTTGTTCCATGGTTTGTGCAAATCACCAAGTGAACCATTTTATTTTAGCCCATGGATCCAGGAGGGTAGCAATCATTAAGAAATGGTTAAGTGGCCTCTGCGAGTTAGATCGTTGGGGTTCTGTACCCAGTTTAGAGGGCTCCCCAATACTTTTCAAACTTGACATGCATGCTCTTGGCCATCTCGCTCATATTCTTAGCATGGTGAACAAGCTGCCTCTTTACTTGTGCCACCTCCTGAGTAACACAACACATACAAACCATAACACAGGTTAGAGGAGAGGATATTGATGAGCTAAACACAAGTAATTTCAGCGTAAAAGTTAAAATCTTATTACCTGGAAGCAAATATGAGCAGTAACAATGTTTGATGCAGAGAACCTAAGGGTGACGTCATAGAAGATCTTCGGAAAAATCACTAAATGCTTTATTTGAACCCAATCAGAATATATAGGGATCAAGTTTGTTCCATCAGCCTACAAGTAATCAACCAACTTCTGCTCCTCATCGACCATTTCCTGCAACACCACTTCATAATCCAAAACAGTCTAAAACATGATATATGTAGAATCCCATCTCGTGCATATGTCTAACTGTAGCAAACCCTTCTTCTCTATCCTTTGGTTGTCCACGTACTTCTTGAAGGCATCCAACCGTTTGGGCGAGAACTTTACATACTTAACCAATGCTCGCATCTTTTCAACTGATGGTCCCAACTCATCCAACTCTTCTTTGAGAATCAAGTTCAGTACGTGAGCACTGCATTTCACCTATACGTATTAACACAAATATTCATTAGTGATTAATCAACACCACCAAGCAATTTAAGTAAATCTTAAGCAATAAAGTACAACAAAGTTACTTGCGAGTTCTTGTGGTCTTGAATGATGGAACCATGTGTATGTGGAGCTATCAAGCACTCTTTTTGGCATTTCCTAAACTCCGCCATTACCGTATCATTGTTTCCTGCATTATCAACTGTAATAGCCATCACCTTATCTAGTCCAAATTAAACCATACAATCTTCTAACTGCTTAGCAATGACAATGCCCTTATGGTCCTCTAGTTTCTGGAAAGCAAGAACACGTTTGTGCAATACCCAATAGTGAGCTGTTAGACACATGTATGCGGTATTCTATATCAAAGCCCATGTGTCTATAGTAAAGCTAATCCTCGGACACAACACCAACAATTTCTCAAGCAACTTCTACTTCTCCTCGATGTAAACACCCATGACATCTTTCACTGTCGTCTTTCTAGAAATGTCTGGAAAGCGGGCTCTAACTTGTGGATTATGCGACGGAATCCTTCCCTTTCAACCAATATAAATGGTTATTCATCCAAGATAAGGAATTCGGCTATGCCCCGTCTTATACCCTTTTGTCGTACTTGTTAAGCCGCGTATCGCCTACCTCACTAGGTTTTCTGGCCTTAGCTTCATGCGCCAACTTTATCTATTTAGGGTCGAGCCTCGCTTTCCTACTATGAAAAACATGACACATCCTGTGGTGGGATAGCATACTAGACATGCCATGAATCTTCGGATGAATCCCAACCTCCTTTCCACAGTAATTACATGTGGCGAACATATTATGGGGATTATCATCAGGAGGCTCAATCCTTGTGAAATGATCCCACATTGTCGAAGGGTTGCTGATCCTCCTCTTCTTTTTAGGTTGGGATGGAGGCTGTGGTAAAGCATCATCCGGGTGCTCATGCTCCTCATCCTCCATCTGAAATAGAAATGAACATAAAGTAAAAAATTGAAAATTGAAAACTGTAAACAATCCGAAAATTGAATAAAACATAGATGAGAGATGAGAATTGAGGAAACAAATTGAAAACTGAACAGAACATGGATGAGGGATGAGAAAACAAACTGAAAAACTCCACAGAACAGAGATGAGAGATGAGAAAACAATCTGAAAGTGAAAACTGAAAAGTAAAAACAATAAACATAAGTTCGAAGTCGAACAGATTAAAAACTAACTAATTGCATAAACAATAACACAGGTTACAGAAATCAGTAATTAGGACAAAGGCTACTTTTCTACAACAAGAAAGTGCAATTTACTCTCTAATGTTGCCTCTGATTGCAATTCTACTTTAAATCAAAATATGAATATCTTACAATAGATAAAAAAAATCTTTGAAAGAAATAGTTAATAGTCTTATTTCAGCATTGCGTCTCCAGACTAGGACAAATCCATTCAATGTGTGCACTGAAACCTCCTGTGGTTACACCATTGCATCTAATGATTACAGACTTTTCCTATATTGTTCCTTTCTAGTTCAAGTTGATTACTTCCTTAGGGGCATCTCTTGTCAAACAAATAGAAGCAGCCAAGAAACAAAATGCACAGTTAGTCAACACGGATCATCTGGACAAAGACAAAGATGCAGTATATGGCCATCATTTAAATACTTAACAATTTGAGAAATTGAGAAATGGCAGTAATTACATAAACAATAACACAGGTCACAGAAATCAGTTATTAGGTTATCAAATAGAAATTGTGAAATGTTCAAATGAGAATTTAATTCAGAATTACATAAACAATAACAATTAACCCTAAACAGTAAACACATAATAGAACTCAAGTCGAACTTCAACTAATGGAATGGAATGCTAAATGCATAATGAGATTTCACTGTTTAGAAATCAGAATTATGAATTATCAAACCAAAATACCAAATAGAACAGAATTGAAATTTGAAAGAACATTAAAAAATCGAGGAACGAATTAACAAATTGAGGCAAAAATCAAAATCAAAATATCAAATTAAGTGTAGACACTGGACACTGGACAGTTAGGTTAGGAAGGGGAAGGACAGAAAACTTTTAAGCTTTTATGACAAAAGAAACAGTGTCTGGTTTGGTGGAAGTGTAGCCAGAAGCGACGTCCGTCGTCGGGAATCTTGTCTCCGTCTCGTGTCAGGCTATCAACTGTCATAGTCGGGTTGTCCGTTACTCCATTCAAACTAAATCTTCTTCAGATTTGTGAATTGTGATTTTGATTTTTTGAATTTTTGTTCAAATTCGTGTTCAACATTTCACGTTTTTTATTTTGCCTATTTAACAATTTTGTCGGGCTTATTGGTGGCGGGGTCGGATCCATTAACCCCATTTGACCCTGACCCCGACAATTTGTCAGAATGCTAGTCATATTCTGACCTTGACTCCAACAACCGACGTACGATGGATGTCGATTGTTGGAGTCGGTGTCGGTGTAAAAAATTCCTATATTCCATCCACCGATTCCCACCTTGCTAGCACGTAGTGAATGAACATGTTGGATTTGTCGAGTTTCATCATTGTGGTGCCGGAACACGAAGAGTAACCATGGGGAATGACAGTGAAGATGATGTCATCGGCATGGACACCTACAAACTCCAACTTCATAGCAGAAATACATTGCTGTTACACGCCACAATTTATGTGCTAGGAGTCCGCTGATGTTTAGTTTCTGTTGTTGCTTTGCTACATTTGGATTTTTCATTTAATTTTCTTCCTAGAGGATTGAAAATTGAGTACGGTGGTGATGTGTATGGTGACGGATCATACAAACATGATTTTTGGATCCTAGATTTGGATGATATTTATAACAATTTTATTAATTTATCAATTGCCTTAGTTTCCAACATAGACCAACTCTTCTGAATCTATCAAATGGCATGTTAGATTTGGCCATATTGGCCAACTCTGAAATGGGGGTAAGGCAAGCTATATGTATCTAGGGAGAAGTAGACCTCGAGGTTATGAGGCTTTAAGGGATATGACTGGTTTGGAACCCTAACCTAGACCAGCTGCGACTACATCTCTTCTATTTGAAATAAAATGTCAAGGCCCCTTATCTTATCAAAAACTGAAAGGGAGGCAAATGATTTCATTCATGAAAGCGATAAAGCAATCAATCTTTTCATTACATATGGGGGACAGGGAACCAACTAACTCGATTTCCTAGGTTAAACAGACTCGATAAGTGCGATCTTTTAAACCCGTTCACTAAAGCTAAATTGCTTGTGTGTGAGGCTTGTTTAAAGGACAAGGTTAACAAGAAGCCTTTCGGTAAGGCTTCTCGAGTTTCAAAATCATTGGATTTTATCTATTCCGATATTTGCAGACCCATGAGCATGAAAGCACGCTATGAGACTTCTTATTTCATCACCTTTATGTATGACTACTCGCATCTCGGACACGTGTATCTGTTGTTTCACCGCTACGAAGTACTTGATGTGTTCAAATACTACGTAGCTGAAGTAGAAACCTAATTGGGCAAAAAAGTTAAGATTTTTCAAAGCGACCGCGGTTGTGAATACCTTTTTGATCTGTTGCAAAGGGTATTGTAATGAAAAGAGCAAAGTAAGACAACTTACCATTTCTTATACCCCGCAGCAAAATGGCATTGTAGAACGTAGGAATTGCACCCTGCTCGATATGGTTAGGTCTATGATGACGCAAGCATTTTTGGAGAGATACATTGTTCATTGAGTACCCAGAAAGAATGTGCCCACCACTCCATATGAGTTATGGAATGGAAGGAAGCCAATATTGAACTATATGCGACCATGGGATTTGGTAGGCTATATGCACAACCCAACCCATCAGCATGACAATCTCGGTCCAAGAGCAACCAAGAGGGTGTTCATTCGTTACCCCGAACATTCAAAAGGATATGTGATATTTGACGAACACCCAAATGAGGACATGACTAAAATAGATAGTTGCAATGTGGAATTTATAGATGATTAGTTCCCAATTATCGGATAAATAAAATAGGATGATCAGTTGTATGAATCACAACAAGACTTGTCACTATCTATTGGCGTGGGAGAGAATATGTTTAATCAAACCACCCAGAATAGTGTAATCCCACCTATTCGAGGTGGGAACTTGGCACATGAGGGCCAATATGAAAGAAAGCCGAGTCCTCCACACTTCATGTCTAACGAAAATGAGGGTCAACCTGAAAGAAAGGTAGATCCTTAATCTTTCATGTTTAGAAACAAGATTAGTTCTCAAAATTTAGGCCATGACGATGTGATTACTAGCCCCACAAATCATAGGGTTTGTGGGAGTGACACTTCACACACCGTCAGCCCAGCCAAGGAGCTAGTGAGAGAAGACTCTCAACCAGGCAAGTAGAAGATCCTATTATCCAAAGAAGTGAACGCGAAAGAATTCATTGTCGATACTTTTAGATAAAAAAAAAGCGTATTCTTCTGCGCTCCTTTGAAAATAGAAGAACCTACCTCTTATAACGAGGTTATGAACTCACCTAATAGAGAAAAATGACTATGTGCCATGAATGATGAAATGGACTCGATTCAAATAAACGAGGTTTGGAAATTTATTGATCTACCACATCACCGAAAACTGATGGGATGCAAGTGGGTATTTATGGTTAAGCGCGGTACGGATGGATCAATCGAGAAGTTCAAAGCCCAACTCGTGGTGAAAGGTTTTACCCAAATTGAGTTATAGACTATGAAGAAACATTTTCTCTTGTGGTAAGAATTGCCTCTATTCACCGACTTCTAGCCCTGGTTGCCCATTTGGATCTTGAAATATTCTAAATAGACGTAAAGACTACATTCCTCAATGGAACACTTGAGGAAGAGATCTACATGGATTAACCTGTTGGGTTTGTCTCAACAGGTCAAGATGACAAGATATGTCATCTTAAAATATCCATATATGGACTTGAACAGACTTCCAGATTGTAGTATTTCAGATTTCATGAGGCCATTACTTCGTATGGTTTCACCATGATAGATGAGATCATTGCATGCATGTCGTAAAGACAAAGGAATGAATCATGTTTCTCTCCTTATATGTCGATCACATCCTACTAGCTAGAAATAACATGGAAATGATCAATGCCACTAAGCAGTGGCTATCCTTCGTCTTTGAGATGAAGGATATCGGTGAAGTTAGGTATGTCCTAGGTATTGAGATCTGCAGAAATCGTTCTAAGAAAATGTTGGGTTTGTCCAACAGGTGTATATAAACAAAATCTTAGAGCGATTCAGGATGCATTAGTCTAAACTCGTTGACATTTCTATTAAAATAAGCCTCGATCAATGCCCAAAAACAAATAAGGAAAAGGACAAAATTAGCATTGTTCCCTATGCAAGTGCCATAGGGAGTTTGATGTACATCATGTTATGTATACAGTTAGACATCTATTTTGCGATTGGGTTGGTGAGCCGTTACCAAAGCAACCCGAGGCATGCTCATTGGCAATCAGTCAAAAGGATCTTTCGTTACCTTTGTGTGACGACCGATCTAATCTTATGCTATTAAAGGGGAGACCTGCATTTGAAGGGATTCATAGATGCTGATTGGGAAGGCGATTTAGACGAATCCAAGTCAACTTCTAGATATGTCTTCATCTTTGGTGGATGAGCTATATCTTGGTGAAACAAAAAGTAAGATTGTATCGCTTTGTCAACCATGGAAGCAGAATATGCCGCATGTAGCGTAGCCGTGCAAGAGGCACTCTTGTTCAGAAGTTTTCTACAGTACCTCGATTTGACTCCGAGGCCTGATGATCTTGTAGAGCTGCACTAATTCAGTTTGGCAAGGATCCAAAATTCCATAGGAATACAAAACACATCAAGAGATGCTACCACTTTGTTCGAGTTGCTGTCAATAAAGCGGATATAATTATCAAGTATATTCTCACTAGCAAGATGATTGTTGATCCATTGACTAAACCCATTCCTAAAGATGTGTTTAGAGGTCATGTCATGAGTCTAGGATTAGGTAGGGATTGATCACATCCTGTAAATAATAAGGATATATTTTTGTAACATTTGATTATGAAATAAAATAGACGTTTTTCTTTTCATTGAGCACTACTTTAGTGTATGAAATCAATTAATAAGGCACAATAAATGTCACCAAAGCCTTATATTGGTCCTATCACACGGGTAATTGTCCTTATGCTTGTGTAGCATGAAGGATGAAACTGATAAATGTTCTGGACAATCGCTTCAGTAGGTCTGAAATGAGATTCTAAGTGTATCAAATGTGAAATGCCTGATTTTTTACATTAAAGCTTTAATGTTGGATGTAAAGGATAGAAGACTAAGGGTATTTATCAAAGGCTATGATTCGCATGGCATAAGTGCCATGTTCACCTAAGTGGAAGTCATGCCATGACACACCATAATTAGGGTTAGACTTTAATCATTCCCTATAAATAGGACATATCAGATGTTTATTCAACACACACAATTCTTATTCTCGTGTATTTAGACCTAGAAAGAAATATACAGTTTCTCTCTCGAATTGTTGCCTTATCATCTGTGACAACAGAGCTCTGAGTACGTGAATTACAAGAAAACTCTGGTAGACTCCCGGTTTGTGTTCATGATATAATCATGCGAAAGATTATGGTTATATACGCTTTTACATTAGAGGTACGAATCCATTGTCGTATTTAGTTTATTCGTTAGATCCATTTTAACATATCTAAGTGATCTACAAGGACATTTTCTGGTGCGGGAGACAGAGCATTTTAAACAGGGGACAAACTATTTTGGGCAAAGGACTCAACTAGAGAAGAAAGGAGAGGCAAATCTGGTGCAATCTGATGGAAAGAATCAAATACACGATTGCGAGAGTCCCTGGACTACACGAAAGGTAATAAAATCGTAGAGGACCGAGGAGAAGAAGACTCTGTAGGAGGAATTTACGTAAAAGATTTTTCCTCAAAAAATTGAGTTGTTGAAATTATAAGGTCTACTTTATGGATTGTCGGCTAATTAGGCATAACCTTACACATGCAATCATGTGTGTGATGATAGAATGAACAACATGATGGTCAGAAATTCTAGCGAAAATGAACTGGAAATGTTGGATCGTTTTAGGAAATGCTGCACTAGCATGCAAACACATGACTTGGAGAGTCTATCTAAGAAGTATTTTGTGGAAACAATAATTCGAGGAAGGGATCGAGAAAAGATCCGATGTGGTGGAAACAATGAAAGAATCTTAGTTGGTCTAAGATTCTAGAAATTTCCGGTTTCTTACCAAATAAGAGTCTCACGGTGAAATAAGGAGTTGTATAGGAGTTTGAGGAGACTGCAAGCCGTATCTTTGTGGTGATTCTTGAGTATATAAATACTTAACTATATTTTAATAACTTTCGATACCTCCACATATTTACGTCCTGGTCGAACCATTGTCATTTATGGTAATGTGCCTCTCACCTAGTCGGCCGGTCCAAACTCAACAAGTTAGTTGTACCAAATCCTTAAATATTGGTTTTGGTTAGTAACAGTTGAATTAAAATAAATGGCTTATCATGTCCGCAACCATCATCATTTCACCAACCATCATTCCATAGTGTTAGACAAAATATATATGGTATATGTCTAATTGAATTAATTATGGTAAATAATTTGTTTCTTACCTAATATTAAGAATTCTAATTAGAATAGTATTCTATTACCACAATTAGAAGTAATTATATGTTAATTACCTATTATTGAGAGTTCTTATTATGGTAGTATTTTGTCATATTAATTAGGATTGGACTCCAATTCCTCCATATAAATAGAACATTCAGTACGCCTATTTACTTACACCATTATTCATATTCTCATG
>JAOWBN010193898.1:0-15427 GCA_028565015.1 Pinguicula moranensis
CCCCAACCTACCTGTAGAGCTTTGTTGCGTGCATCAAGTCTTCTTACCCCCAAAACCCCCTTCTCTATTGGTAAGCAGATCTTCTGCCAGGATATCCATGACATTTTTGTTCTATCAGAAGTGCTCCCCCAAAAGAAATTTCTTTGTAGGCTTTCTAGTTTGTGGATAATGGATCTAAGGGCTAGAAAACAAGCGAAATAGTGAGATGGCAAAGCTGATAGTATAGAGTTAATCAATACAACCTTACCTCCGGCCGAGAGATTGTAGTTTGTCCAAGATCCCAAGGCTTTTGTAAATCTGTCAACTACTGGCTTCCATATATCTTTTTTCCTTGAGCTTGTTCCTACTGGCAGACCTAAATAAATGAAGGGAATTTCCACCATTTTACAGTTCAAATAGGCCTCCATTTCCTCCATTGTGTTTGTAGGTATTTTTATCCCAAACAGGCTGCTTTTCTCAAAGTTAATTCTCATGCCAGAGATGAGTTCAAATTTGTGTAAGATGGCTTTGATTGCTTTGACATTCTCCCAGGTCGCTTGACCAAAGAGTATGGTATCATCGGTGAAATGTAGGTGGGATAGGTTCACCTTGTCTTTCCCCACTTCCAACTGTTTATATAGGTCTAGTTCAACCGCTTTCTTGATCATTACAGATAAACCTTCAGCAACCATGAGGAATAGAGAGGGTGAGATGGGATCTCCTTGTCGTAAGCCTCTTTGTGGAATAAATTCCTGCGTGGGGCTACCATTTATCAGAATTGAGGATGTTGCCGATTGTAAACATTCTTGTATCCAGTTCCTCCATATGGTAGGCAGACCCATTTTTTCCATAATGTCATCTAGATATCCCCAATTTACCATGTCAAATGCTTTCTCAAAGTCAATCTTGAAGATCAAGGCCTGTTTCTTACGTTTTTTCATCTCCATAATGGTTTCATTTGCTATGATCACTCCATCAAGAAGCTGTCTCCCTCGGATGAAAGCCATCTGATTTTTGGATATAACTTCATCCAATATTTTGCTCAGTCTTTGGGCTAATAGTTTGGAGAGAATCTTGTACATGCTGCCAATCAAGGTTATTGGTCTATAATCTGAGACCTATGTTGGTGAGTTATTTTTCGGGACTAGGACAACATGCGTTGCATTCCCTCCCCTGACTATTTTCCCATTTGTGTGAAACTCCTTCACCATTGTATCAATATCATCTTTCAGTAGGGGGAGAAAATGTTTTATGAATGAGAAGTTTAGGCCATCCGGGCCAGGACTCTTTCTCCCACTGCAGGATATAATTGCTAGCTGGATTTCTTCATCAGTGAACGGAGCTGACAGGTTTTCCTTGGTGTTGGAGGATAGGACATTCATTTGTAATTCACCAATCCGTGGTCTATGGTAGTTTGTTTCCATAAACCTTTGTTGGAAGTGTTTTCTGAAACACTCTTTGATTTTGTATACTTCATCCAGCCAAATGCCATTCTCCCATACACCTTGTATTGTATTCCTTAATCTGTTTTTTTTCACCCAGTTGTGGAAGAAAGTAGAGTTTGCATCTCCTTGTGTTATCCATTTAATCCTTGATTGTTGGTAACTTATGCTCTCCTGCTGAGAGGTAAGCTCGAGTAATTTCTCTCTCAAACTTGTTGCTTGTTGTGATGCTATCTCTCTGATTTCCCCGTTTTCTGTTGCTATTTCCAGTTGTTTTAGGTTGTGTAAGATTCCTTGTCTTTTGATGGAGGAGTTGTTTATCTGCTGTTTGTTCCAAATTCTGATTTCTTCTCTTAGCCTCTTAATTTTCTCCGTTATCCTGTAACCTGCATATCCCTGTACTTCTGTTTCAGTCCATATTCTTCTTACCAACTCATTATACTCTACTGATTTAACCACTCATCCCATACACGCAAAGGTTTCTGCCCCCATTTTTGTATCTGAGATTCCATCTTCACCGGAATGTGGTCTGAATCCTCCCTGTCAAGGCTTGTTTGTGTCCCTCTTAGCCCCCCTCCAACCATATATTTCACCAAAAAATGGTCCAATCTACTCGTTGTTGTTAGTGACTCTAAGTACCATGTGTATTTTCTTTTGTCCATCCTTAGATCATTCAGCTGGATTTTTGAGGACTGGTGTCCCTTTACTCTGAATAGGTAGATCTACTCTGAATAGGTAGATCTCTCTATCATTGTTGAGGACTGGTCTCCCTTTACTTTCTGATCTGTTTAGGACTGCGTTTAAATCCCCCATGATGCGCCACTTGTCTTTCACTTTCCCAATCTGCACATGTAACAAACTATCCCATTGATGCTTTTTTGCGTTTAGATTTGTTGCCCCATATATGTTGACCACATGAGAGATCACAGTATTCCCTTCCCAATAGCCTGAAATCCCCATCAGTCCCTCTTCATCCCATTGACTGTTTGCTGAATTTGTCCGTGTTCCACATGCATAGTAGTCCTCCAGAAAGGCCACACGAACCTTTATATGCCCAATCAAAATTTTCATCCAGCCAAATCTTATTGCATAGGAGCTCATTTATGACTTCTTTCTTTGTTTCCTGAATGCTAAGGAAATCAATCTTGTGTTGTCTCAATAATTTCCTTATCACCCTTCTTCTACCTTTCCCCAAGTCCTCTCACATTGTAGGTAAGTAGTTGCATTATACAACCTTCAAACTCTTCCTACCTTCATTGCCTTTTGTGTTACTGTCCTTTTCAGAAATATCTCTCGCTGTCATCCTCATGATGTCATGAATGGCTATATCCTCGACTTGTTTATGTGTGATCCCCAGTGCCTTTCCAAAGTTCACTATATTCTCTACCTCTGATCTTAGACTCCAGGCATTTGCTGCTATAATGCCACCGTCTTTCATGGAAGTGGACGACCTAACCATTCTCTTTTCTGGCACCTGCAATTCGTCCTGCTTTTGTGATTTGGAACTGATAAGGTTGCTCCATTCCTCAATAATCTGTTCATTTTGGCTCTTTTGATATGTTTTCTTCCTGTTTTTGGTATTCCTTTTTCTTTGGTGTCTGTTGCATCTTTTCACTCCTTTCTTTACCCAATTAAGTTCTGTCTATCTCCACAGTTTTGCTCCAGCTCAGTCCTCGGTCCTGTTCTAGGCATCTGAGTATTGTGTCCAATATATTATTTGCCAAGTTTTCAGTCAGTTCTCTATCATTTATCATCTCCTCCTGTTGACTATGTGGCTGATATACTTCTTCAGTCGTGCACTTTGGAAATTGCCTTTGTTCAGTTTCACTTTTCTCATAAATCTAGTCATTCCTTTTTGGTTTTTCTATCTCTTGGGTTTCTGGTACCTTTTCCTCCCTGACTCTGATTAACTCCTCACTTTCTTGCAGATTTTCGTTCCTTTGGTCTTGTGTGTCATCCAAATTCACCTCATATTCTGGCTCTTCCCATTCTGCATCTGTCAATGGCCTCATATTAGATGACCCATCTTCCATTCTTGTTGGCTGCCACAATCTTCCTATAATATTTACCTCTCTACTATTCACTTCATCTCCCTCTTTTGATTTACCTGATAACAGATTTTCCTCATGTGCAGCAGAGTTTGTGGTTTGATGGAGCTTATTTTCTTCTCCAGACTTACTGGCAGGTTGGTAGATGGGCTTTGCGGAGTTACTGCTTTCATTTCTTTTTTCTTCTTCCGACCATATACTTTGGTCATCATCCGTATCAGACACAATATCCTACAAGCACCTTGCCATATGTCCTCTGAAAATCTTTTCTCACCCACTTCCACCACTTTTAGTTTGTATGTTTGTCCATCAATTTCTATGACTATTAAATCATTGATATTCCTTGTCAACTCCACTTGTGTTAATAACTGTGCAGTCTCTAGGTAGCGTTTTTTCAGAGTCACCCTATCCACCTTGATCAAGTTACCAAGAGATTCTCCTATTTTCTGCAGTATCAGTTTGGTCCAGGCATGGTATGGCAAGCCGTATATTTTAACCCAGCATAGTCTATCCTTTATAGGAGGTTGTTCAGTCCACTCCACTATATTTGTTATCCATTGTTTTAACCATTGCAGATCCAGTTTCAATAGGTTCTTCATATCCTTATCCTCTTCTTCCCAAATTAGGACTTTCCCTCCACCCAAATTATTCCTTTACTTATTTGAATTTTGATCTTTCTTCCCTAAACCCATCACTACCAGGAGAGCAAAATAATATTTTATTATTAATAATAATTTTCGAAAATTTGGATTTTTTGAACCGAATTTTTGGAATTTTGAATTTTTTTCGGGAAATTTGAAAATTCAGAATTTTTGAATCAATTTTTGAATTTCGAATACCAAAATAAAATATAGAACAGATTAGAAATCACATTCCACTTCCAAAATAATTTTGGATCGAATCGAAAATTCTCATTTCTAATTTTCGAATTCTAAACACCCAGACCTATTTGTAACTAGTAATGTCGTCTTGCCTTTCAGAAAAATCGAGGCAAGCCACCTTAACGATATTCTCCGGAGTTTAAATCAAATAATGGTTCTAAAATATTCCGTTATTTCCTTCCTGTCTCTCGACCTTCTATCATGAAGTTGGGCTCCCGCACAGCCTATGGGCCTTGACATGTGGGCTTTGACCCAAGAAACTGTTAACAGGGTTCGGGCTATTATCCGAATCTCGTATTATTTTCTTTTTCAAATCAAACATGTAGTCGAATTAATCTTCTATACAATATTAAGAAGGATTAGAAGAAAAAAAATTGTATTGAGAATCATCTGTTATCCTCACTCCTCAGTCCTCACGACTTTGTGAGTCCTACCAATCGCAGCGCTAATGCACTGCATGTTCATGTATTCTTCTTGTGTTAGTAGCAAATGCATGAATTCTGAAACTTCGAATTTTACCCAGAAACGGAGTGCCTTCCCAGAGAAACATCAATGTTGGAAAAACCATCTTCAGGCGTTTCCCAGGAAACTTCAATTTCTAGGCAGATGATGAGCCCTTCCCCCCAAATGTGTGGAAATCCGCCAGGCTTGATAAGGAAATGTTTCCTTCGACACGTCAAGTGAAGAGGAAATAGGAAAGGCTAGAGAACTCTAATAGACCTGTGAGAAGATCTGACAGGGGTAAGAAACTTTCGTCTTCAAGTCTTGATTTCAAGCAAGCCCCTGAAGTAAATGAACCGCCCCATTCGAAGAGAAAGAAAGAAAAGTGTTTTGAGTCTTGTGACTGTGGAATCTGAAAAGGCGGAACTTGATCTGGAAGAAGCAGCTGGCTTCAAGAGAAAAAAGCTTAATGGTAGGAATTTCAAGTCTCTTTTCAAGAAACAAAGCAAAGGTAGTTCTCTCATTTTAGGCATAAATTGCACTTTCGACATCTCTGGGGATTTTGTTCTTCTTTATGCTTGTTTGAATGTATTAGAAAATATCACGCAAAATATTAATCATGCTCTCAGTTTGGAAGAGGGCATAGGGATAGGGAATGTGCTTGTGGTTTGTAGTACCGAACTGTAATTCTTAAAGTACATTGGCATAGTTGATCAAATGCACTGCTACTTTATACACTGCTAAAGATATTTTCGTGGTAGATGCAGGAGCTACTACTTCACATCGCCTTTTTGTGAACATCACTATCTACTTTTGTGATCGGTCGCCTATGCACCAAAAATAGAAGGCATGTTTTCTTCACCTCCAATTCTTTTCAGCTAATGAAGTGCTTAAGTTCGTACCAAAACGCCACACCCGCGCGACAAAGTTTAACGTGGAACAAAATCTAAAAACGTATTTAGATTTAAAGCTAGTACATTGGTTGTCCTGTTGGCACAGTTGATATGCTAAAATGAAGTTGGGACGAGTGCTTTTCAACTTTGGGCTAGCATTTCTAATATCTAAGTTCTTGTTAGAGCTTCTCTTTAGAACCTCTGTTTTTCCTTCCCCATCTGGCTTGGGGTTTTGCCAGTTTTCTTGAGATTTTTATGGATGTGGACTAGGATCTATGGGGCATGGTAAAGAGAAATTGCTTTGTGCAACATAGCCACTTGTAAAGTAACATTTTGTTTATGTTACAAAGGTGTTACGAACTTTTCAGGCTAAGAAAAAACATTTTGTGCCTTATTATACTAGTTCCTCCGTGTTGATAATCCTGTTAGTGAGAATCAAGATCAAAAGAATATGTCCCCAGTCCCACCAGATTATAAATCCCTATGATCTTGGGATTTATGTAGAAAGTCAAAGTTGTAATTATGTAATTAGTTATAACAATACATGTATCACTCTATATATTGAGAAATTTACGTAGAACTAAATCATTGAAAATTTAGTTCTCTTTCACGATAGTCTACATCTTCTCTCAAACATTATTTCTTTCATGGTATCAGAGCGTTCAAGCTAACGCTAATTCTCATCGATACAATTCTTCACATAATAGATTTTTTTGCCATAATTCTGCGGCTTCTATTATCAATCCTCATGGCTTCTTCATTTTTAATTTACCCAGCTTACCACAAGTGGTGGTTACAAAGTGTGATGGATCAAATTCCCTTGTGTGGGCATCACAGATTATCCCTATTCTTCGCAGCATTGATCTCATATCAATTGTTGATGGCACAGAAAAACAACCGTGCGAATTTTTCACTTTTGAAGGCGTTGGTGTCACTGCAAATCCGAAACCAAATCCGAAATTCTCGGTTTGGTTCAAGAAGGATCAATATTGTGTGAGTTGGATTAATTTTACACTCTCAGACCGTGTACTTTGTATGGTGTTTCATTTGAAAAGTTGGTCTGCTGTGTGGTCTTTTTTGGCAGAAAAGTATTCAGGCAAGAGCAAGACGGATCTCTTTGATCTCCGTCGAAAGTTACAGACTTTATCTCACTGTTATTGACTATATTGATTTTGTGAAGGCCATTGTCGCTGAATTAAGAATGACAGGCACAGATGTATCTGAGGATGATCTCATCTCATATATTGCAGGAGGACTCCATTTTCGACTTATTCATGGCGAATATCAATCTTCTTTGGGAAGAAAACCCAATGTCGCTCGAGAAGTTTGAGAAATCCTTAATCTCCTATGCTGCTAACTTTCGCCTATAATCGCATAACCAGATGCATTTTATACGACTGGACAGACAAATTCGCATGGGTCACGTTCACAGGGAAGTGGCGTGCAGCGTTTTTGTGGAACTGGGAACTCTTCATAATCACGTTCCTTTTCTCGCGGCGGCTCCAGCAATTTCTCACGCGGTCCAGGAGTTTCTCGTGGAAAGGCCATCCATCCGGCCCAATTCTCCTTGCTACGCAGTGGAAGCCCACGAGGTCGCGGTAGAATGAGCCAACAGCGTTTCGCTGTTGGGCCTGGCAGTTTTTCACATTCTGACAGAAGGAATTTTGGCAGCCCAATGCAACAATCTGACACAAAATTTGGCCCCATGCAGATTTTGATCCCAATTTTGATGATTCGGCGGTTGTTCATGACCCAAATATGGTTAAATGTCAAATATGTGATAAATATTATCACAATGCTCTTGATTGTTACCAACGCATGAATTTTGCATATCAAGGGCATCACCCTCCTGCTCAACTTGCTGCATTAGCAACTTAAGCTAATCTGGATATTGATGATAGCATATGGTTTGTAGACAGTGGAGCGAATGAACACATCACTAATGGCATGGCTCCCCTTGCGCAACAGCAACCATACTCTGGATCTGACTCGGTTGTTGTGGATAATGGTACAAGTTTGGATATTTTGAAAACTGGCAAGTTAAACATTTCTAGTCCTATTTGCCCACTTTGTCTATCTCGTGTTTTACATTGTCCTAATGCTTCTGCCAACTTGCTTTCAGCTCACAAATTATGTGTTGAAAATAAGTGTTACTTCATTCTTACCGAATCTGGTTTTTTTGTTAAGGACAACAAGATGGGGCAAACACTGCTAAAGGGACCAAGTAGTGGAGGGATGTATACAATTCTGCTAAGCTCTCCTAGATCTCTTGCTGGTGATATCAAAAGAGCTCTAGTTGGGATGGTTAGTTCTACTCCTACGTTTTCTGTTTGGCATTCAAGACTTGGGCATTCGTCTCCTGTAACTGTTCGTCAGATTATTATTCAATCAAATTTACCCTGTGCTAGAAATTTTACTTGTGTCTCGGTTTGCGAACCTTGCCAACTTGGAAAGAGTAAGCAAATATCGTTTGAGTCATCTACTAGAGTCTATTTGAAACCTTTGGAACTTATTCATTCTAATGTATGGTCTATTTTAGTTGTATCTACTCTTGGGTTTCGCTACTATGTTATTTTTACTGATGATTTCACTCGATTCACATGGCTTTATCCTCTCAAAGCAAAGTCCGATGTCTTTCACACTTTTGTCACATTTCATGCAATGGTTGAAAATCAGTTTCCTTTTAAAGTCAAACAATTTGAAAGTGATGGTGGGGTGAATTTTGTTCTAATAACTTTAAAGCCTTCCTTGACAAATGTGTGATTATACATCGTATCTCGTGCCTGTATACACCACAACAAAATGGTATTGCAGAAAGGAAACATCGCCACATAGTTGACATGGGTCTCACCTTTTTAGCCCAGTCACACCTCACATCAAAATTCTGGGTAGAAGCTTGTTCAACAGCCATTTTTTTCATCAATAGGTTGCCTACCCGTGTGCTGAAAAAACATTAGTCCTTATGAAAAATTATTTGGTTCAGTACCGGTCTACTCTACCTCTCGGTCCTTTTGATGTGCATGTTTTCCCCTACTTTGTCCATATAACTCTCATAAGCTAATGTTTCGTAGTACAAAGTGCATTTTCATCGGTTATAGCTCACAACATTCAGGATATAAATGCATTGATCCTATGTCACAAACTACATATATCTCTCGACACATCATTTTTGATGAGACAGCATTTTCGGGAAGTCTCACCACTACTCACTCTTTGCCAGTGAATGCTTCTGCCACAGGTATCTTCTAACCAACTCCCTGTTTTTTTATTAATTCTTCTACAGAGACCACTAATCTCTCAGGAACGGTCTCAATCTCATCTCCTCAATTTTTGGATCTGAGGACCCCAGAATTTCCACTTCCTGCTCCTTCGATTGTGGCTGATCACACTGGAAGCTTATCTGGCCAATCCCCTGCTACCACATCTCATATGTCTCCATGTCTTCCACCTGGTCTGCAAGAGCCATCTCCAGCATTACCCTTTGGTCAACAGGTGGAGCTGTCTCCAGCTCTTTTCTCCGGTCAGCAGGCGGTGACTCCAGGCACTTCATCTTGTCCATCTGAGCGGTTCGTCTATTCCGTGCCGTGTCCCTCACAGTCTTGTGTTGATCATTCGAGGACCACATCCCCATTGCCTTCAGTGGGTACTACAGCTCCACGGGATTCTCCTAGCTTAGTGGCAGTTACCTCAACATCTCCTCAATTATCTAGGCGTCTTCATGACCCAATATTTTTTCCAGATCTTGTCAATACCTCGGAGCCCAGCCCAACTTTGCCTTGTTTACCAGCTACATCCTCATGGGTCACTCATTCTCAGACATGTTTGTTACATATTAAACAGTTTCCTGATTATCAATTGTATACTGCTACTCGTCATCCTTTTCAGGCCCTTGTTAGTATTCAAGTACCTTGTGAACCTTCGACTTACCTACAAGCTTCCTCGTCTCCGGAGTGGATAGCTGCTATGTAGGCTGAGTTTGATGCATTGATTGCTAACAATACTTGGACTCTGTGTCCTCGTCCTCCTGATCAATGTGTTATTCGGTGTAATTGGGTTTACAAGGTTAAACAGAAGTCAAATGGCTCAATTGATCGTTATAAGGCTCGCCTTGTTGCTCGTGGGTTTGAGCAAGAGTTGGCCTTGTTTTTTCTGAAACATTCAGCCCCGTAGTGAATATGGCCACACTTCGTCTGTTTCTATCTGTTGGTGTTCAGCATTCCTAGTTTGTTCGTCAACTTGATGTTTCAAATGCCTTTCTCAATGGTGAATTGGAGGAAGTTGTTTATATGGAACAACCTCCAAGTTTCATGTCATCTCAATTTCCAGATCATGTTTGTTCTCTGCGAAAAGCACTTTATGGTCTCAAGCAGGCACCCAGGGTTTGGTATGTCAGGTTATCAGGTGCTCTTGTTGAACTTGGTTTCTCTTGCTCGTTGAATGACTCCTCCCTGTTTTATTTCATGAAGCTGAAGTTCACATCTTTGTGCTGGTTTATGTTGATGACATTCTTGTCACTGGATCATCTATTCATGCTATTACTAAGCTCATCAACAATCTTCAAGTAGCTTTTCGACTTCGAGATCTGGGTGATCTTGGTTATTTTCTTGGGATTGAGGTTGTTCGCGATCAATCAGGATTACATATTAGGCAGGCCAAATATATATATGATCTTCTGGTTTGCTCCAAGATAGATGGAGCAAAACCTTTACCATCGCCATGCTGTCCAGGCGGTTGGTCTTGAGCTGTTGATACATCACCATTAAATTCTGCAGAAGTGACTCTCTATCGACAGGTAGTCGGTGGCTTGCAGTATTGTACATTAACTCGTCCGGATATTGCATTTTCTGTTAATCAGCTCTGTCAACATTTGCATAGCCCTTCTATTTCGCACTGGGGAGCAGCTAAGTGTGTATTATGCTATCTCAAAGGGACACCAGACTTAGGTTTGTGGTACACTCCAGGGTCTCTTCAACTACAAGCCTTATGTGATTCTGATAGGGCTGGTGATCCTGCTGACAGACGATCAACCACTGCTTTTGGCTTCTTTCTTGGTTCCAACTTGATCTCATGGTCTGCAAAGAAACAGAATGTTGTCTCTCGGTCCAGTACTAAAGCTGAATATTGGGCTTTAGCTCTTATCACGGCTGAACTCTACTGGATTCGAATGTTGTTTCGGGATTTTAAGATTCCTCTTGAAAATTGTCTTGTGGTGTAGTATGACAACATAGGCGTTGTTGCTCTTGCCTCGAATCTTGTGTTTCATGCTTGTACGAAACATATTGAAGTGGATTGTCACTTTATTTGGGAAAAAGTCATAAACAAAGACATTGCTATCCATCATCTCAGCACTCACGATCAAATCGCTGATATACTCACTAAACACACACCTTGGGACTTCACGATTTCAATATTTACGGTCAAAGCTCACAGTTATCTCTCCCCCTATTAGCTTAAGGGGGCATGTTAGTGAGAATCAAGATCAAGAGAATATATCCCCAGTCCCATCAGATTATAAATCCCTATGATCTTGGGATTTTTGTAGAAAAGTAAAAGCTGTAATTATGTAATTAGTTATAACAATACATGTATCACTCTATATATTGAGAAATATACGTACAACTAAATCATTAAAGATTTAGTTCTCTTTCACAATAGTCTACATCTTCTCTCAAACATTCTTTCTTTCAAATCCGACCCAAAAATTTGAATGGTTTCTGTGGGTGACTAGTTTTGATCTCTCACTTTGCTTTTTTCCTTTTGGCTTCTATATGTTTTATGTATTGCAGATGTTACATTTTAAGGTATAAAAGAGATCTAGGTGGTCTAATACTATAAGGTCTGCTAAGAAACATTGTTAAATGATTTTTGCAGTGTAGGTTATGATTGTCCCGAACAAGAGCTTTGCTCTTGCTACTACAAGCATCCTGCCGGTTTCTCTGCTTGCCAGGTTGGTCTTATGATGGATTATTATCAATTACAGATTTACTCTTGGAGCTTTCTTGATGCTTTGTTTCTGTTTTATGCTCCCGCAACGTGTCAATTATTCAATTGTTTTTTTGTAAACCATATCAATAGCCAATCGCCAGGGCCAGTGGCAGATGGCACTTGTTGGAATACGAAGAAAAAGATTATTTATGTTATCCCATATTTTTCTTTTCCTTTATAAATCGTCTTCTTCCCAAAAATCTTTTGCACCGAAACCCTTTCATCTTCTAATAATGGAGATCCTGTAACTGAGAACTCAGGGCAGCTTCTTTCTATCCATGTTAATGCTTCTCTAAGCCATTGTCCATCTCCAGATACTGAAGACTCTGATCCAGGAAGAATCTTGTCTCAAACTGCTAGCCAGGGAGGACAGTAGCACTTTCATATGAATGATGTTCTCCAACTCGTGGAAATCTGAAGATGCATCAATCTTCTTCTCCTATTGGAGTATTAGCATCAAGTCTCTCGGACAATTTCATCAGCATCCCACCCTATCTTCAGGTGCTAGTGGCTGATGACACTGAAATCTTCTAATAATGGAGCTCCTATAACTGAGAACTCTGGGCAGCTTCTTTTTGTTCAAGTTAATGCTTCTCTAAACCATAATCTCTGACTTAAGACCCTGATCCAGGAAGAAGCTCCTCTCAAACTGCAGAGTTGGGGAGGACCGAAGCACTTTCATATGAATCATGTTCTTTAAGTACTGGAAATCTGGAGATGCATCAATCTTCTTCACCGATTGGAGTATTAGCATCAAGTCTCTTGAACAATGTCATCACCGTCCCATCCAATCTTCAGGCGCCAGTGGCTGATGGCACTGAAACCCCTTCATCTTCTAATAAGGAAGCTCTTATAAATGGGAACTCAGGGCAGCTTCTTCTTATCCAAGTTAATGTTTCTCTAAGCCAAAATCCCTTTTCGGCTACTAAGGAAGATTTTTTCCTCATACTATGGAGTTTGGTAGGACAAAAGCAATTTCTCATGAATCATGTTACTCAAGTCGTGGAAATCTGGAGGTTCTTTAGTACAATCTTGGACAGGAACTATGATCTTCTTATAAGCTTATAAATAAGATTCCAATGCACATGAAGATTTGGATTCAAGGAAGACCTTTTTTTCCATGAGGAAGGGAATGATGTAGATATCCAATCTTTAAGACGCATTTGGATTACTGCATACTCGAAAACAAAGATGAGTGCCTTAGATGTCCAAGCTCCCAGACGCATTTGGATTCTTGCATGGTCCAAAGGAGTTCTAGCCCAAGTGGACTCTTCCAAAGGAGTCCTAGCCCAAGTGGACTCTTCCGAAGGAGTCCTATGCCGAGTGAACTTTTCCGTCGCGAGGAGTCCTACCTCAATTGAACTCTGCCGTACTGAGTCATCCCACCAAAGTTAGACTCTGCCGTCCCGAAAAGTCCTGCCCAAGTCAAACGCTTCCATCCAAATGAGTCATTGCCGACAAGGAGTCTGATGAAGTTGACTTTTTTTATTTGGCTAATCAAAGGCTTAAAAGAAATAATGAAATATGTTGGCGGGGCAAACATGATTTATAAGAAATCGTACAACTATTTCTATTTTTTATTCATTCTTCATTTCTAGGTTTTCTTCCTTTTTGTCTGATTTTTCCTCTCACGCTACTTGTTCTTCTTCTTGATTTATTTTTTCCCTCTCCTCTCCTAATTACCTTCTCTTCAATTTCCCTCTTCCCCTTTTATAGCCCGATGGAGGCATCCTTCTACTGCTCTGATTGGTGGACCTCCTACCTATTTCATCGCTTAGGTAAGGAATTTAGGGCAGCTCATGCTTGGGTGTGGGCATTGCGGGATTGGCTTAGTTCGTCGGCACCGTCGTCTCCCACCAACAAGACACAAGTAATTTGATTATTCATTTCTCTAATTTTTTATGGAGGAGCAGGATTATTCTAATTGAGGCATAGAGATAAAAAAAAAAAAAAAAAGGGTACAATGTTTCTGTTGTGTAGTTTATATGAAAATATTTGCAATTTGTATAAATTAGTATTCCCGACTACATCACATTTTCCCTCCCCCCAGGTCAATCTATCTAGAAGAGATCGACTCATCTCTTAACTTTTTCTGTCACTGTACCATGTGAAGCAAGAGGGATGAGTTTTTTTAAAAACCCTTATGCGACGAGTGAACAACTCTCTCCGTACAATGGCGAACGCGGGCTCCCTTCTTCTTCTCGCCCCGATTGCTGTCTTCTGTCCTACTCGTCCTTGACCTCTGCCTCTCAGAAATCTCCCCCTCCGGGGCAGTATCCTGCTCCCGGGGAGTGTCTATTTCTTTCTTCCTTGTTTCTGCGTCTTATCCTCTGTTTTCTTCCACTGCTACTGTTCATCACACCCCTTATTTCTAAACTCCCAGCACTTGCATCATTGATGGCTTTAAATCCTTGGATTGTTCCTCCTCACAAACTAAGATTGATGTGACGAGCTGAAATCAAGGCTGGAAAAGCACCCATGCTGCAGTCCCAGAATTCCTTCAGCTCATTTCCCCTGCTTCCCACACAAAATCCACGGTCTGTTCATGATTGTTTGGGCTCGAGAGTAAGCCAAGCCATAGTTCCTCCATCGCCAAACACACCTGCTGTGACCTGCTTTTACCTCACGAACTTCCCAAGAGAGTGTGACTCAGATAGGTTGAGGAGTGCTCTCAAACATCAAGGCAAGATCCTCATACTTTCTATAGCGCGCAAGCTCAACAACCAAGGCCTCCACTTCGGATTTGTAGAGTTTTCCAATGTGGAGAATGAGGAGCTCATGCTATTCAAACTAAACAACACCTGGCTAGGGTCATTCCGAATACAAGCCAACAGAGCTCGCTACTCTAAGCCCCGCCCAAAGAAATGGGGGAATGCTCAGGGAGCTCTACCAACCCGGAAGGTGTCACCTCCTAAGCCTGTCGAGATCTCTCACCCAGCTTCAGCTATGCCTAAAAAACTGATCTTCAAATCTGAGGTGCCCCCTAACTCATGGTTAGGCCGCATCTATGTGGCAACACTGCTGCAAAAAGGAAATTGGCGAGACATCCAAAGGAGCCTAAAAGCAGCAGGCTATTTGAATGTTATGGCAAGCTCACTAAGTTCAGAGTTGGTATTGCTATGGTAAGAAGATCCTCTTGACTTGGAAAATCTCTTGAGGAACGACCAGGCTTGGCTGGCGAACTGGGTGACTGACATCACTCAGTGGTCCCCTAGGAAGCCTGCCAACATTCGCATATGTAGAGTTCAAGTCTTTGGACTCCCACTTCAGGCCTGGTCACAAACGAATCTCACTGCAATTGGCAACACAATAGGATCTCTCATCTGCATTGATGATATAACCCTTAACACTTAGATGTTGCTTATTTGGTGATCCAAGTTCCTCTTGACTCTAACCTCATTGAATGTATGCAGGTAATGGTTGATGGCACATCCTACTCTCTGCATATCTGGGAAACAGTAGACAATACATTGTCATGGAATGTTGATAAAATTGGGAACTCTGATTCTGATGCCTATTGCTCGGATGATCATTCCATTGAGCATTCTATGGACAAAACTCCTTCTATGGATCTTGATTTGATGAATGACACTCTTCCAGCCAACACTGCGGGTCTCAACTTATTTCACCCATCAACCTCAGGCATAAATAAATCTCTTGCCCCGCAGATATGTGATGTATCTTCAAGGCTGATGTGGCAGCACAACAAAATTGATTGGTGTCCCCTTTCCTTTTATGACTTAAGACCCATCCAACAG
>JAOWBN010193908.1:0-15426 GCA_028565015.1 Pinguicula moranensis
AATCAAGTAGTGACATCTCTTCCACTACGGAGTGGACAGTTACTCATGCTCAGCTATGTATTTGGTTTCTGAACTCAATGACTGCTTTTGTTGCTTCTGTTTTGGATGGCTTTAGGACGGTGAGTGCGATGTGGGATAGTCTGAAATCCACCTATTCCAGAACTGAAAACCAGATGAGGGTATTTCAGCTTCAGCTGAAGATCGATGCAGAGATACAGGGAGAGAAATTTATCCAAGAGTACTCTATTTGTTTGAAGAGATTGTGTGATGAGATGGATCACTACGACCCGTTGGCCAGCTGTAGTGACTCAAAATGCAAAATGCGCCAACGTTTTGAGAAGGAAAGGACTATGAAATTCTTGAAAGATTTGAATTCAAACTTTCACTCGAGGAGATTAGTTTTATTGTCCTAGGCCAAGATTCCATCATTGGATGAGGCTATTGCAACTATGATTCAAGCATAGAGTAATAGGGTTTAGGATTTAGGGTTTAGGGTTTAGGGTTTAGGATTTAGGTTTAGGGTTTAGGATTTAGGGTTTTCTTCAAAATGTCCTTGGACAGTGGTACCACCGAACATAAGTGAGGAGTAGCACGAGCCACAAGAGTCGGCATAGTGACCAAAGGCACATCATATCTAACTTTGAGGCTCAAAACTCACATGCACCGCGTCCATAGCCATGACCTCTGGAAGGGTCACTTATACAATAATATTGTCTTGGATTATAGGGTGGTACCGGAGATGTGAAGGGGAGCATCAGTGCAGATTGCGTGGTTGGTGCAAGAAGGGGAGTGAATTCAGGACTTCCTGTTGGGAATGGTCCCAAGATTAAGCTAGAATTCAACATCGGAGGCGGTACAGAGGAGGTGGTAGTCACTGACGTAGCAAAAGCCAGTGCTGGGGAGTCGATACCTGGAACAGTTATGTGATACGGGGCTTGGAAGTTCTTCGCCCTTACAATGATATCGTGAACCAATGACAATGGATCCTGAAATAATTGGGAGTCGGCGAATGCTGAAAACTTCGAATCGAGGCCACACAAGAACCAATGACTTTGTTCCAGCAGAAAGATGGATCGGCCGAGACCAGCCATGTGACAATAGAGGAATAGAAATCGGCAAGCATAATCACGGACTGAAATTTTGCCCCTTTGGAGCTGTTGAAACTCATCTCGCAGACTGAGTTCATGGAAAGGACCTGCAAAGTTGAATTCATACTCCAAGGTAAGCCAAATATCTCTGGCAGTTCCTTTTCCGACTATAATTCCATGCACCTCATCCGTCAATGAGGAGATAAGTAAAGAATACAATCTATGGTCAATTACTTCCCATAGTAAATATTCATTATTGATTTTTGTTGTGTCTATAGGGTCGTGTTTGGGAGTTTCAATGATGGAACCATCAAAATATCCAAGGAGATTAGGGATATGCAATAAGCGGTGGAATTGGTTGTACTAAAAGCATCCATTGCAAATGGATTTGTAAGAGTCATTATTGACAATTCTTTTAGCTTTATGCTAATAATGGACTAGATCAAAATGGTTCTATTATGAAGTTGCTAGAAATCAATACTTCAAATGACCCAATGCATCTTGGGTTGCAACCAAAATAGCCTCTTTGTATAATTACAAGGGTAAGGCTGCGCACATCTGACCCTTAGACCCCAACTTAGTTGGTAATATATTGAGTAGGTTGTGGTTTGTGGCTTGGTTGTGCCAGAAGAGGAATTTGGTCGAGGTGAGTTTGACAGTAATTAAATGAGAGAATTCAATGTAGTTGAGTGAGATAGCTGAGGATGTGGCTGGAACAGTGAGCTGAGCGGTTGTTGTAAGTGAGGCCATGATGATGACTAAAGGATTTAGAGTAATTGAAAGAGTGAGTTATGAATTGGCAAGAGAGGGATAAGGTTGAACATATAGGTACAAACAAATGAGTTATTAGGTAAACAGAATGGAATAGGAGATGTGGATGTACAAGAAAGTGATCAGTGAGGAAGAATGAATGAGTACTTGGTGGTTAAACCATGTATTTGGGGCTCTGATACCATGAAATCCTGTGATTTAGGCTATGGAGGTTGCGCTGGTTGATAGAAAACAAAGGAGAAGGAGAAAACATCTTGTTTCTTAATATTTTTGTTGTGTTTTTCTTACATGATTGGTTACAATTTTATAGGCGAAAAAAAAGTAAAAGAAGTACAGGTTAAATGCTAATCTATCTTTGACTGTCCTTTGCAGGTGATGAAGGGGTGGATGTGATCTCTTGGTACTGTAGGGGTTTGCTGCCAACAATATGGTGTTGCATTAAAAGAAGCAAAAATAGTTGGAGCAACCTTTGTCTCAGTCCAGGGGGAAGATGTTGTGTGTTCAAGGTTGGCTGCATCAGCTGATGGCTCAACAGCATGGATAACTTCCAAATGGAGTAGCCTTTTGTAATGACTTGAGTTTCAAGGGTTCGGATTATTATTTCTTTAGGCTGGATCAATACATATTTTATTCTGAATAAATATATGTAAAATCATGTTGTGAAAATGCTGAGTTGCTATGTAATCTTCAATGAAGTTAGGGTAGCCATACACCAGATCACCCTTAACTACACAGAGGCAGATAGGGAGGTGGACACTATTATCAATATCATCATCAAAGATTTAGCTTGTGTATGCCTATTAGTACATTCAGCTGGCAGATTTTGTAAAGTGTTCATATGGTTGTTTTTCTTTTCCTTTCTTTCATTGTACAAACTTATTATTAATAGAATTTAGATTATAAAAAAATGGATAATAGATATCTGGAAGATTACTTCTCTTCTCTAAATAGGAATTCTACACTTTTTCTCAACAAAATATTCTCACTTTGATTCTCTACGATTTTCTCTTCAAAATTCATGGATTATTTCTTTATGGCTTCATAACCTATTTATAGACAAATAAGAACATATCATTTTTTCCACTTGTTACTACTTCATTTGTGGGATGACATGGCCATAATGACACATCATTTCTTTCATTTATTGTTTCTTCATTGGTGGGATGACATGTAATGATATTTATTCTTAACACTCCCCATTGAATATCTATCATGTCTTGTTGAAAACCTTATTAGGAAAAAACCCAGTGGAAAAAAAAATCCTAGTGAAGGAAAAGAGTACATGATTTATTAGATCCCCTTGTTGTACACATCTTGAGTTACCTCATTCCGATCCCTTTGACCAACTTTTCAAAAATTGCAATAGGTAGTGTTTCGGTAAACAAATCCGCCAGATTATCACTTGATCGAACTTGCTAGATATTGATGTCATACTTTTCTTGAAGGTCACGTGTAAAAAATTTTTTGGATGATATATGCTTCGTTTTATCCCCTTTAATGAAATCTTGTTTCAATTGAGCAATGCAAGCTCCATTATCTTTATAAAAAATAGTTGGGATATCCTTCTTGGTCTTCAAGCCACACATTCCATGAATATATTGGGTTATGGTCCTTAACCAAATGCATTCACGACTTGCTTCATGAATTGCAAGGGTTTCTACATGGTTGGAGAAAGTAGCGACTAATGTTTATTTAACAGAGCGCCACAAAATAGTTGTAACTTCACAAGTAAAAAGATAACCCGTTTGTGATCTAACTTTGTATGGATCTGATAAATATCCAGGATCAGCATAACCAATTAATTCTAGGTTAGATACACTAGGATAGTATAAACCCATATCCATTATTCCGTGAAGATACCGAAGAACGTGTTTGATTCCATTCCAATGCTTCTAGCTGGAGAAGAACTATATCTTGCTAATAAATTTATTGCAAATGATATATTAGGTTGTATGTTATTCAGCAAGATACATTAGTGCTCCAATTGCACTAAGATATGGTATTTCAAAACCAGAAAGTTCTTCACCATCTTCATGAGGGCGGAATAAATCCCTTTTCACATCAAGTGATCTTACCACCATTGGTCGTTTAATGAATGATTCAGCCAAACAATTTTGTGTATGAACATGTGCAACAGAATATTTAATTATTATCCCAATTGACATACAATAGTTTTTTTTTTAAAGCTAATGTTTATATAATATAAAGCAGTTACAAATACAGATACAAATAGAAGTAAAGTATGGTAGAGCTACACCCTAAACTTCCCACTAATCTAGTTGGTCTAATATACATTACCATCCTTTTTATGTAGCTAAGGGTGAACTACCGAGACTCCCCATGCGTCATCTATGCGTGTGATTAGCCTTAGCATTTGAATCATTGCTATTCTCCACTTTTCTACCGGAACAATTGTCATAGCTATCAACATATTCACCTTTGCGATGAGTACATAGCTCGAATGTGTTCTGGACAGCCATCCCTGTAATGGTAGTGATGGCTAAGGGTGAACGGTATATAGCTCATCTAGCCTCATAGACCTCACAAAACATTCGGCATCAAGATCATGGTCGTGGTAGCTTTTCAGTAGATCAAAACCTCGTTGCTATCACTTTTCACATAGATCTGTTTGTTCTACTGAGCTACCCCTGTAATTGAGAAGAGTACGGTAGAATATCCCAACGACATCAGTATTTAAATTTGTGGAGAGCTCTAGTCCACTTGTCTACTTGAATCCTGTGACTTTTGGTAATTTTCAGTCATGATGCTCAATTTGGACAGCCATTCACTTGAGCAGCAGTTTGGTGTTCCATAGTTTCCTTCCCAGTTTTTTGCCATTTGCAAGAGTACAGTTTGGTGCCTCCGAAGAGGCTCTATCCATTAACCTTCTTCACTGTTTTCCCTGATGTCTTACTCCTCCAGTTGGCTCATCCAGTCCTTTGGCATTCCCACGTGATTCTGGACATGCTCGTTGGATATGCTCTTGTGTTACTCATCTATAGTTTGATTGATCGCATATGCTTGATGTGTATCCTCTGTTGTCTTTACCTGTACCGCACAAAATCTCAGGAGATAATTAGTGTTTCGAAACAAGGATAAGATGGCAACTCAAATCATGGTCAAAATCCCATTTTAAATGAATAGAGAGTTGCTTATTTTCAATCTAGCCACAAGAGCTATATTGGTCCTGCAGTATGAATTGTGAAACTTTTATTGTCTATCTTACCCTCCCATGGCCATATGCTAATTTGCACCCTAACCTGATTCCTGCAGAAGAAGACGGTCAGTTTAGTTGCTCAATCTTCCCTACACAGTTGGCAGTGTCATGTTTACCACTAGTCAGGCATAAATAAACAAGACTTAACATCAAAAACATCAGAATTCAAAACATCTAAGGGGTTGTATAGCCCATTCATTTAGAGAGAAAGAGAATTTTCTCTGATGTGCTTTCATGTTAAGCCAGGTATTCCATTGTAGAGCTTTGAAAGCGTTGAAAATCTATGGTTCTTCCCCCTGAAAGTGCATTTTGTTCCGTAGGTTCCACGCCTGCCAAATAAATGAGATCCATATGGCTTTCCAAGCTTCACTATTACAGCCTTGTGGTTTCCTTGAGCAAAATGTTTGAAGCATCTCTTGATCTCTTTGGGTTCCTCCAACCATGTATCACCCTCCCAAATAGCATTTATATGTTAAATGTATTAATTCTAGTATGCATGATTAGAAATTATTTATTTTACTTGCTAAGTGCAATCAAATTTTTTAATTCCTAGCATACATGATTAAGATTTAATTTAAAGATATGTTATTTAATTCTGAGCATGTATTATTAACTATGTGTTAAAATTCCGTAAATGAGTTTTACGAATATAAACATGTCTATATTTATTTAATTCCATTTATGTGTTAAATAAATTATATAGTATGCATGATTAGGAATTATTTATTTTTATTTACTAAGTGCAATTAAATTTTTTAATTCTTATCATACATGATTATAAATTAAATTTATTTTGCTTAGTGCAATTTAATTCTTAGTATGCCTACTTATGTGATTAAGAATTAATATGCTAAGTGCAATTTCAATTCCAAGCATGCTTATCTGAATTAGGAATTAATTTTATTAGAGAATATGTTTCCAACAAATAAAATTAATGAACAAATAATTATTAACTATGTATATGCCCAATTTACTTATGTTTTTGTGTCACTGCAAATTGTTCTCGACAGGAGATTACAGATGTTTGTATTTTTGTAAATACTTTCACGTATATATAAAATTTGGACTTCCCAAAAAAACTATGTATTAATAATTAAATGGTGGTAATCAAAATCATATTGCCATAATTATTTTGAATTTCAAAAGAAATCCGCATTAATCGTGCTCGTGAGGGGTTGGCTAGGGATGGTTGTTAAGTGAGACCTTTGTGACTCCACCAGATATATGGACCCTTCACGAGGAATGGTAGCACTATCTAGGCAGCTTATCACCGAATTATAGTACGATATCAGCTACCTGGGTGTTTACCGAATCGATTAAGGATCCCATCTGAACCAATTCAGATTCTGATAGTTTCAAAAAAATTCATTTAACTATGTGAAGCCCTAAATTCATGGCTCAGTCGTAGTTATGTGGCTAAACTGATTCAGAAGTGTTCATGGCGTGATCTGCAAAGAGGTCTTCTTTCTGCAGGCTATTTGAATGTAAAGGCCAACCCCTTATGTACTGAGACCATACTGTTATGGGAAGAGGATCATCTGGATTTGGGAAATCTTTTAAAGAATGATCAGGCATGGTTAGCAAATTGGGTGACGGATGTCTCTCCTGGGTCACCTAGGAAGGCAGCAACTACTCGCACCTGCTGGCTACAAATATTTGGTCTACCCCTTCATGCTTGGTCTCAACAAAACTTTTCCAACATAGGGAATAAGTTGGGTACTCTTATCAATATATCAGACACAACTCTATCTAAGCAGGATCTAGCTGCAGCCTACTTGTTGGTACAAGTACCTCTGGGTCACAAAATAGATCAATGTATGCAGGTGCTGATTGATGACAGTATCCACACCTTACACATTATGGAAACGGTGAAATATGAGCCATTACTATAAGGGTAGGATGTTTTCTTATCTGATTCAACTTCTACGTTCTCAGCTGACCTCTCCATCGACTTCGCGGATAGATCAGCCACATCCATTGAACGTGCTCTATCTCTAAAACTTCAGCCTACCCAACTGGCCCTTGATAGCTTCACTGAACCTCTGGCACCATGTCCTCCATCTCCCCCAAGCTGCCCCACAAGATTGTGTCTTAGAGATAATTCCTTGGCAGCCTCCTAATAACAAGTGGTGACCTTCATATCCTACAGATATCAAATTATGCTCTCAATTGAAACTGGTAGTTCCAGATACGGCGCCTCTTAACACAGTGCAATGCACGAATGACAACACACCAGTCGGGGCAATCACTGAATCTGAGGTAGCAACAGCCTCATATATCACTGAACCTGAGGTAGAAATATCTACCCTTGTCTCGTTGAGACCTGCAGAAATTATCTTGGCAACAACCCCCACTAAACCTGTCTTAAGGGCATATTCACTACCACTATCTCATTGAGCCCTGCAGGAATTGAGAAGATGGCATTTGAAGCTCTGACTGATCCTGTCTTAGATCCTGTTTTGTCCGACCCTCAACAACTGTCAAATCTATATGGAATTCAGGAACATAACTTGTTTGATATTCCTGTCACGTTGGAAGAGTTCTCTCCTCTTCCCTCAGTTGGGCCTACACCTACTTTATCTGATGCTCACAATCTTATCTCCAGTGCTTATGTTCCTAAATGCAGTTCAATGGGCAAGTCAAATATCTGCAGAGATCGTCCTAAAACTAGAAGCCAAACCAGACAAGTGGTTGATCCAATTAGGTCTAATAATTTAGCCATCATGGATGCATGGCATGGGCAGTTGTCAGCCAATTCATCCATTATCCCTCCTCTGCAGCAACCACCTATGCCTCAGTCGGTTCTACCTCTGCACCCCCTGACCTAGGCATCTCATCCTCATCCTCCTCCATTCCCAACTCTGGTAACCCCAACCTAGTTGATACAATTATGTCTATAGGGGCACAGCTTGGGGTTGTTTATGGTTCTAATCAAGAGCAATTCCGAATTATTCTGGGTAACATGACTAGATCCTGTCAAGAGACTCTTACTACCAAATCCTCAGAGGCATCATATTCCCATGTTGGAAAAAGGAATTCCACTTCTTTATGAAGATTTTGACCTATAATGTTCGTGGATTGGGGGGACAAGAAAGATGACGACAAGTTAACATCTATTAGCAAGGGAGAAAGCAGACTTCATAAGTCTCCAAGAGACTAAGCTTGAAAATATAGATAAAAAAACTTTGTTCTTTATTATGGCCTAACTCTGAATTTGACTGGTGTTATTCAGGATCTTCTGGCAGTTCGGGAGGCCTTCTGTGTATTTGGGATAGTAGAAAATTTGTAAGATCTTCTCTATTTGCTGATGATGGGTTCTTAGGCATCTCAGGACAATGGTTTGGTGAGCACAATCTCTCCCACATGATAAATATATATGGCCCTAATGATTTGGCTGGAAAACAGAGACAGTGGCAGATTTTGGAAGATTATCTAACACCTCTCAAATCTGATAAATGTTGTATTATGGGGGATTTCAACGCCGTAGCAAATCTGAACGAGAGGAAAGGGGTAGCAGCTCAAAACTATGTCCAAGAGGTAACACTATTTAACACCTTTATCAACAACTTGGAGCTGCAGAATATGCCTATGATGAGAAGGAAATATACTTGGTACTTGAGCTCCTTGAAAGCTATGAGTAGATTGGATCGGTTCCTGGTCAGTAACAGATGGCTTGACACGGATGAAACCTGGTCCCAAGAAGGCCTAGACAAGGAAGGATCTGATCATTGCCCGGTGGTTTTCTATTCCAAGCAACTGAACTGGGGTCCCAAACCATTGAGATTTCTGGATTCTTGGCTGCTAGACAGTTTTTTCATTAATCTGGTCTAACAAACTTGGTGTAATGCTACTACAATGGGATTCATGAGCTACCAAATAATGGTGAAGATCAAAACTTTGAGAGAGACTATCGAAATGTGGAACAATACCCGGCCCAGAAATCTTTCTGAGCAGAAAACAAACTTGCTTCAAGGCATCAACTCCATTGTATTGGTTGCCGAGGAACACCCCCCCTCTGACATAGATCTTCAGGGCCTTTCTGAGCTCAAATTTCAGTTACACAGTATTGATAAACAACTCAGTAGCACTGCCTTCCTAAAATCCCGGATTCAATGGATCCAACAAGGAGATGTGAACTCTAATTATTTCCATAATAATCTGAGAAAATTCAGAGTTACTAATCAAATCAATGGTGTATGGGATGGGTCAACCTGGCTGGAAGAACCTGAACAAATCAAGGATTGCTTTTTCAGACACTTCAAGGAAAGGTTTTCTGAAAAACTGCATTCTAGCCCCCTCCTTCTTGCCCAGGTTAGAACACTGGCCCCCATCAGTAAAGAGATACTGCAGCAACCTTTTAATGAGCATGAAGTTCTTAAAGCAATATCTGAATGTGGAAGCAACAAGAGTCCTGGCCCAGACGGTATCAATTTTAAATTTATTAAGCGATTCATGCACATCCTAAAACCAGATATAATGTTGTTGCTGCTTGAGTTCTACAAGAATGGGAGGCTGTGCAAAGGTAGTAATGCTTCACATATAACTCTCCTAGCCAAATCAGCAAACCCTCTGTATGTTAGAGACTTTAGGCCAATAACCCTCATTGGGACCATGCCAAAAATTATTTCAAAGGTCCTAGCAAATAGGCTCAGGCTGGTAATTGGCTCACTGATCAGTAAAACACAATCGGTATTCATCAAGGGAAGAAAACTTATTGACAGTGTAGTCATTGCAAATGAGGTTGTGGATGAGGTCAGGAAGCAGAACAAGCAAGCCCTGATATTCAAGGTGGATTTCGAGAAGGCATTCGACACAATTCACTGGAACTATTTGATGCAAATGATGGCTACAATGAACTTTCCTATCTACTGGCTATGGTGGATCCGAGGTCTTCTTGAGTCCGCATCCTCCTCCATCCTCATAAATGGGATCCCTACTAAGGAGTTTTATCCATCATGTGGTATCAGACAAGGAGATCCAATCTCTCCTTTCCTCTTTCTACTAGCTGCTGAAGGGCTATCAGCTATGATCAATCGTGCTTCAGATCTACAACTTTTCACAGGATTGAATATTGGAAGGAATAAAGTATTGGTCTCTCATCTTCAATTCGCTGATGACACATTAATATTCAGCCAAGCAGACTGGAACTCAGTCCAATGTATCAAGGCCATTCTACTGAATTTCGAATTGGTTTCAGGCTTGAAAATCAACTTTGCAAAGAGTAAGTTAATTGGTGTGAATGTAGACTCCGCAACTCTGGAAAATATGGCATCATTCCTCCACTGCCAGTCAGCCTCCATTCCATTCAGATATCTGGGATTGCCTGTCGGCGCGAGGATGAAGAAAGCAACCTCTTGGCAGTCGGTATTGGACAAATTTCAAAAGGCTCTAACATCCTGGGATCACAAACACTTATCTTCAGGTGGTAAACTGGTGCTCTTGAACTCTGTCTTATCAGCTATTCCGTCCCACTTCTTCTCCTGTTTTAAGGCACCTAAGTCTATTCTCAAGCAACTGTTGTGTATCCAAAGAAAGTTCTTCTGGGGCGGCACCACAGAAAAAAGGAAGTTGTCCCTGATTTCTTGGAACAAGATCACCACGATGTCAGATAAGGGTGGCCTAGGTGTGCGTTGTCTCCCATCCTTTAACACTGCTATGCTGGGGAAATGGTGTCTTCAGTTACTCAATAATGAACCATCCTTCATCATGGATATTCTGGGATCTAAGTACAACAGCAAGTCTTCTCTCTATATTGCAGGTTTCAGAGTCCTCATTCCACCTGAACAAAACTCGGCAGTTGGTAGGCCACGAGGGCGTGGCTATGCATCTGAATGGTGGCTCAACCTACTGGTCACTTTGAAAGATGGTTGGTTCACAGAAAACATCACACTGAAATTAGGAAATAGAAGCCTCATAAAGTTTTGGACAGACAAATGGATGAACAATAGTATACTGGCAAAGATTTTTCCAAGATTTTTCAGAAGGGAGCTTAACAAAGAAACACTAGTTTCCGAGGCAGGATCATGGTTTGAGGGTACTTTGACGTGGTGCTGGAGATGGAGGAGGCAACTATATTCCACAGAACTTGCTGATCTGACTGAGCTCTCAAATATGTTATTGAACATTACTCCACAGCCCAATGTTCAGGATAAATACATATTCAAAGGAACAAAAGATCGAAATTATATTGTCAGCGATGCATACTGCTCCATTGCTCCCCAACAGCTTTTCTCTCCAGCTCATATATCCATCTCTCAGCATATATGGAGGAGTTTAGCTCCCAAAAAAATCTGCATCTTTACCTGGATGTTAATTCAAGAATCCGTGCCAACTAAAGCGATTTTTAGATTAAGAGGAGTAATACCATCTGACCAAACAATAGTGTGTCCACTCTGTCATGAAAAAGATGAGACCATTCAACACCTTTTTAGAGAGTGTATTATCGCGAGTAGGCTCTGGAATGACATGGAACACTGGCTTAGTCTATCCCCCACTGTTTCAGCTTCTGGAGATGTCATCACGCCTACTCTATTATTATATTCTTCCTTCGCACCCTCTAGTATCTACATGCCGGCATGGAATTCAATCTGGTTATCCATGGTGTGGTCAGTCTGGAAATCTAGAAATAGAGCGCATTTCTTGAGCATTACTCCTCATATACCACTGTTATTACATGATATCCAAATGCAAACCTGGTTGTGGATTCGGTCTAAGAGAAAGAGTACATTATTTCCTTACAGTTTCTCAGATTGGTTGTCTCCACAAGCATGTTTGAACCATTGAGCAGGATTAGGCATAGCTATTGACTATATGTGCAGGGACTCTCCAATGATGATGCCAGTTGCACAGGTGTGGTTTTTAAGTCACAGAAATCTTCAACGATGGACAGCTGGAACCACAGGCATGCTGTATTTTAATCATATTGTGTCTACCTCAGCCCTGTTTTTCATATATCTCTGAATTTCTGTTCAGCTACCACCCCAACTTGTGCACTCTAACTCTTTCATTTCCTTAAAAAGGTGCAGGTTAGGGGATGTGATCTGTGATCACTGACAAGGAGCCTGTTGCATGTTGCAGGTGTTACCTCCTTCACAGCTACTTTACTGCGTACAGATGTTGGTTTTTTCTTCTCTTGTATTTCATGGTGTACATACCCCAAACAACACACAACACTGCACTACACTACTGCTGACACCATGCATTTACTCACTAGCCTCTTCTGGTCAATATTGATGCATAAGGAATTCTCATCCTATCACTATCAATGTTCTATCACGACATTCACACACATACTTGGAAATTGAACACAAATGGACACTTGCGTCAGTATAAACGCACACACTTATTGATCTTGTGGCAATAAATCAACTGCTGCAAGAGTCTGCAGCTTGCACTATGATACAGAATACACAAGTAGGTCTCTTGCTGGAAGCAAGCGATGGCAAGGCAATATTATTTCCTACATGCATTAGCTGGAATACTACAGATACATTACAAGGATAGGTGGGACATGTGGGATGAGGGACAAGAGACTAACAATAAATTCCAGTCAAGTGTGGGCATTGCTTGGAGAAATTTCTTCAAAAGCCAATGGAGGAATGAAGAAAATGACCAAGTCATATATAATGATTCTAGATAGGTCGGAGGCATGATGATTTCTTTGAAAGTGTTCTATTATACTCTTGTCCTACTCGTTGTAATGTCCTTACAATATAGGTATAGCTCACCAAAATGGAAGGAGCTATGTACCAATACTCCTTAACAAAGGACATTGATAAGTTGATAATCACGATATCCATTTTGGTGAAGAATGGGTGATGGCGATGAACTGTATGCCGAGAAGCCTGTGCTTTCATGACGTTAGGGGAGCCATATACCCGTTCACCTTAGCTACAAAGGATGTTTTGACAGTAGGGCAGGCGATATAGTGTTCATGATCAGGAATAAGTCACTGCTTCCACTCTTAGAGGATCTTTGATCAGGAGATAGTTACCCTCACCTGTATATTCCTGTCGCGTTCTTTTGCTTATTTTTTCTTCTAATTCTGTAAATAGCTTATATTATATATATAATCTTGGCCTATCCAAAAAAAAATACCAGATCAATGTTGTATAATCATTTACATACTAATTATTTTTTTGTTTTAACTTAAGTAAAAAAAAAATGCAATTATTCATGGATCTGAATCCACTTCGGATGACTGTGGACAAAGACGGATTCAAAAAAAAATTAGGGTGGGTTAAAAAAAATTTAAGGTGCCCAAAAAAATTATATAGATAAAAAAAATTAGGGGACTATATGTTTTTTTGGGTGGGTAAATGATAGTAATAAAATAATTTATTTATTTAATAGTTATAAAAAAAATCATCTAATATACTAAGAAGTTTAACTTTCAATAAAAATGATAATAATATATATATAACCTCATAAAAATTATATATATATGTGAACAAAAAGTTTTTTTTTTTTTTTTACAAAATAAGACTCAAAGGTGCGAAGGTGGGATAGCCGGCCAACCCCCGCGGAATGATATAGCGCACGGATTATCCTGCGCACGGACGCACGGACGGGGCAAAATTACCATTTTGCCCCGTCCGTGCAGCACTATTCATCCGTGCTCGTTTCACGACCAAACCAACCAACATAAAAATTAAAAAGGACAAACATCGATAATTTCGATTATAAAATTTTCGAGGTTTTCCCATTTTTTAACATATTAAAAAACTACACAAATTATTCCACCCAAACGAAACGAACGAAGCGAATCACAAACCAAATCTTGCTCGATCTTCATCCTCTTCTTTGCACAGCAACAACTGCGACTGTGTCCTCTTGATTTCCCCCGATGGAGTCACTACAGGCGACGCCGGCATCGACGGCGACGATTGTCCGATCAGTGCCAGGGATCCTTCGCTCCATGACCGTCGGATCGGGTAGGAGACGCTGTTGTGGCGAATTTTGTGCGAACAATTCCCACGGTCCCCGTGGAGAGCGCAGCCACAGTTCCGGTGATAAGGTCGGCGCTGGACAGTCGAGTCGCAACTGGAAATGCAGCAGTCGAACAGGCCGCGGATGAGGCCGTCGCCGGCAGTCCCCATCGCCATGGCCAAGATCTGGATTCGCCTGTAGATTTGGAAACTGCGGGTAAAATTTGTACCTTTTTGTTTTGGTTGGTTTTCGTATGGGGGTTCGGCCAAAACGTGTAGGGAACGAAGGGATTCGGCCTTTTATGTGCCGACTGCACGTGGCGGACTTTGAGGGGACCTGCACGCATGCGGATCTTATAGAACTGTGAATTCGTAGGAGTCGTTCATTGACAAAAGTGTATTTGGTGTTGGGTTTACTTTAATTAGTATATAGAGTGCATTTGGATCGCAACAGACCTTTTTGTATAATTATAAGGGTAAGGTCGCATACATATTACTCCTCGACCCAACTTATTTAGAATTAGATATGGATATTTTTAACCGTTAATCGAAAAACCAATAGCAATCGGACCAAAAAAATCCGACGAGTTTAAAATTTGGCATTTTTCAAAATCGAAAATTAAAGGTTTGCTCAAAGTTTGATGCTGAAGGGTTTCAAAAACGGCATTTTTTAATTACAAATTGTATTACCAACCGTGCCTGAACCGTCATGAAATCGACTAAAATCGTAAGACCGTAAACCGGCAACTGGCTTAACCAACAATCGAGAAAATCGGCATTCCACGATTTAGGTTTTGATTTTTATTTTTCAAAAACGGTAACCGGGAAAAATCAACAATTCGACGACCGGCAACCGAACGCCGATCTCTAGTTTATATGTTATATATGTCTTAAGTTTTACAAATTATGCAAGTTCTTAAGTTTTATAAGTTAATAGAATTTATAAATTATATATGTTTTGAACTTTTATAAATTTTATAAGTTTATAACTTTAAAAGTTATATATGTTTTATAAGTTTATAAGTTAATATAATTTTTAACTTTTATTATATAAGTTTTTAACTTTTATTATATAAATTTTTAGCTTTTATAAGTTAATTAAGTTGATAAGTTATATAATTTTTTAACTTTTATAAATTTTATAAGTTAATTTTATAAGTTTATATGTTTTTAACTTTTATAAATTTTATAAGTTTAGAACTATACAAATTATATATGTTTTATAAGTTTTTAATATAAGTTATATATGTTTTATAATTTTATAAAGGGGAATGATCCCTTCCCACATATAAATCCACACAAAATTCCACAAAATCATAGTCATGCATTAGAGTGCAAATCTATGGGCAGGATTTAAACAAAAAAAATTAAAAAAAAAAAACTAAACACTAAAACCCAAAAACCAAACACTAAAATTGGGAAA
>JAOWBN010193919.1:0-15426 GCA_028565015.1 Pinguicula moranensis
ATGAACCTAATCAACTTGTGATTAGACCCAAGAATCAATGTTGATTTGAACCTTAGGATCTATGATCAAACACTTGTGGATTCCTTAATCCTTCACCTATATAAGAGATGAGAACTAAGTCTACGTACAACAACAACAACAACAATGTACCCAGTATATTCCCAACTAAGTTGCGGTCTGAGGGGTCAGATGTACACAGCCTTAACCTTGTAATTATACAAGAGGTTGTTTTCGTTGCGACCCAATATGCTTGCGCCATTTGATATATTGAGTTGCAACAACTTCACTAAATAAAAGCACTGAAATTTAACAGAGATATTTTGTTCTAGTCCATTATTAGCACAAAGCTCAAATAATTGTTAATTATGACTCTTCCAATTTCATTTGCAATGGACAAAAGAACTAAATCTACGTGTGTTTCGGAAAGTAAACGCCATTAAAACCCGAAACAAGCTTTAGATAAGTTGTAAAAGAAAGTTTTGAAAAGACTAGGAATTGATCCCAAATGTCTTACAAGATTATACTCAAAAGTGAACATAATTTGAACTCTAAGGGGGTTTATATAAGTAACTTGGAATGACTTTAATGGTTGTGTTGACTAGAACTTGGACATGGAAGTGTCTTGGTTGAACTTGGACTCTTTCATGGACAATGACCAAGTCAAAAAGTGTAGGTTCCATTATTTTGGTAGTGTCTTGGTCAAACTTGGACTCTTTCATTGACAATGGCCATGTCAAAAAGTGTATGCTCCAATATTTTGGACAAAGACCTTCCAACTAACTCTTAATGACACCCTTGACCATGGCCTTCACTCCCTTGGCTTGATTGATGATGGTTGGTGTAATGGGGCCGTGTGAACAACGACTTGGGGAGTGTTTGGTCGAACTCTAATGAGGCCGTACCTCTTGGGCCATGTAAGTTTTCCATTGGTCCAATTAGATGTACCAAAGTTGGGCCCATGTCATCATGAAATGTAATTTCATGTCCAAGTTTTTGTATCAAGCCCATGAGACTATCTTTGAATCTCTTTGCACGTGATCTAGTCATAGGCCCTTGTGGCCAATGTAATGAGTCTTCGGTCACCCTCTTGCCATATGTTCCTCCTTTATGTAGGATAGGATCTCCCACGGCCGTGCCATTGATCTAGTAATGGATCATTTACACGAACTAGTGATGTTGTGTGGATCTCATCAAGCTGGCTCCCTTATCTCTGGAGATTTTCAAGGTTTTGATCGTGATTCCTTTAAGGTTTTGATCACTCTCTCTGCCATCTAACTCTAATTTTCTTTTTAGGAAACTGAAATTGGTAAATCCATTCATGCTCTTTGTAAGCATAGATCAAAGGAAGTTCTGACGCTTGCTCGGACAATAGTCACGTAAGTTGTCATTTTTGTTATGACTTTAGTACGAAAGTTATTTAATAAGCTACTTTGAATTGCTTCTCTAAAATTTGGTACTTACTAAAAAGTGAAAGCTGTCTATGAAATAGTGCATGAGTACTAATGAGAAAGTTAACTGATGTAAGTTGTGAAAATGCAGGGATTTGAAAGCCATGGTGTTTGCTTCAATGGCGTCACTAGCAGCCATTCCAGGTACCTTAACTAGAACTTATTTTTGTCATGAACTATTCGTGTTCTAATAATCTGAGGATTAATTAAATTTCTCTCATTGTGAAGTAATAGAAGAAGTCGAATAAACTACAAATAAAACTAATATCAAACCATCAATGGAAGTGGAACAAGAAGAAGAAGAAGAACCAGGGCTGGCAATTCCTCCACTTGATGTAGGAGTATTTGATATGAAGATTCCACATGTTCAATATAATTATAATGTCTCTTTTTTTTTATCTAATTATACGTACATTTGAATCAGGGTTCTTATCTTTATAAGCAATCGTAATATTTTTTTTCCTGTCCAAATTACAGAATCTTGATTATTCAACTCTTCTTGATGACATTGATAACGAAGGAAGTGAGAATCTTTCTTGCCATAAAATTTTATTTATTTATTGGCTTCTTCATTCAAAAGCCTCTAAAGTGGTTTCTCACCTTGATCTCCAATGTAATTTCAGATGACATACATGAAGCATCCAATCAAAGCCAAGTCATTTTGGAAAATTCATCAAGTGTCACGAAGAAAGAAGAAACAAACGTCGAACATTGTTGCGTGAAACAACCCCGGACATGGAAGCAAATTAGGCTACTCTGCGAGCTTGCTAACAGGGGAATTAGTGAGAACAAAATCTTAAGAAGAAATCTAATAAAGATGCAAGTATTGAGGAAAAGCCCTCCCCTGCCGACCTCGCCCCGTCACGGGTTAATGTGTCTATTTTTCTGGCATGGCCCGTCTGTGTTTTGAAATGGACCGTGCGGATTGACACGGTTTTAAAATGGGCGTGCCTCGTTTAAACCGTTTGGTACCGTAATCCATAAAAAAATATTATTTTATTTTTTTTAATTAATATTATTACTATTTTTAATTTATAAAATTTTTACCAAAGAAAATCCTTTTTGTACCTAATAAGGTTGAAAATAGGATTTGAGTAAATGAGAAAGGGGGTAGAGTATTTATAGGTATAAGTGATAAAAAAATTTTTATGTGAAATCTGTGTGGGACAAAGTCCCATATTCAACTTTCAAGAAATAAATGTGTTTACATATAATAAAATCGTTGGATTAACCGTCACAATATTGTAACTCGGTGGTTAGGATACTTACCAGCTTACAATTTGACTATGGGTTCGAATCTGGTCTGAAGCAATTTTTTTGCATTTTATTCTATGTAAATGGGTCGGCGGGCTGGCCAAGCTCGCCCGTTTCCGCCGAAGAAGCACACCACCACCCGTAACCCATTTTATATAGGCCAGACCCATTTGCCGACCTCTACTCCCACAACTGTTTTATGAAAAGTTGAAATTGTTTCATCTGTTAACAATCGATACTTCACCATCCTCATTCCTTACTTATCACAAGCTGAATTGTAGCCACACGCCTTCAATCCCAGAGAAAGAGAAACTGGAGATTGCAAAGAGAAAATTGCAATACCGTTATCAAGAGGAAAGTTTGTAACGATTTTCTTATCCTATATCGTTACTTCTTTTTTATAGGATAAATTTATTCCTTGATAACACATCACGTTATAATAATTGAGGTTATCATACAACGGCAAACAAAAGGAGAATGCTGCAAATTCTCAAACTATCGATACATCACCATCCTCATTTCTTGCTTATCACTACAATTTATAATTGCCAGAAGCTGAATTGTAGTCAACACGCCTTCAATCCCAAAGAAAGAGAAACTGGAGATTGCAAAGAGAAAATTGCAAGATTTTCTTATACTAGATTGTTACTTCTTTTTTATAGGAGAAATTTATTCCTTGACAACACATCACATTTTAATAACTGAAGTTATCATTGAACACCAAACAAAAGAAGAAAGCTACAAATTCTCAATGTGAAAGATGCCCCTACAAGATGGAAAGAAGAATCATCCTAAAAAACCAATTTGCGGATGGAACCAGCTTGGGCACACCTAGTAGTCGATCGCCGAAAAGTGAACGTGGACTTTTTTTTTCTAGTGGGTGTAAAGTGGCCGTCAGATGCAATAACATATGGCTCCTATAGATCCTTTTCTATTGGAATATAGTTGGTCGACCAAGCATACGTAACATTGTAACGTTAACACTTCAACTTTGAATGCAATGAAGGTTTCTTTTTCTCCAGACTGATTCGGTTTTAGACGGTAGCTCAAATCTTAAGTAGTCTGAATCCAATGTGATCGTCGAACATGGTTGTTTAGAGAAACAAGATTTATGCAAAATAATCTTCTTCTACACTCGGACAAGAATCCTAACCAAAAATTGCACACACACATTTAATGAACCTGTCTTCCCTACAGACAAACGACTCAATTACACATACTCGAATTGTTTCACCAAAAATGAAGTATAGAGACTTACATCTAAACGAGAACAACAAGCATTTCACACCTAATTTCCACTCAGCATCAACGGTTCTGCGAGTAATCAAAGCTCAGAGGCTGCTGAGATAATGGAAACTGCAAAAGAGGAGTATGCATGTATGTATAAATTCTCAAGAAATTGAAAGAGAACTTCATGCAATATAAATGAGGACATCACAATTTTGTAGTACTTATGACAGAGCATTCTTCTCAGAAACCAACTGAGTGACGACTTTTGGTTTGAATGAGGAAAAAATGCTAAAAGACAGCTAGCATATACATCGCCCAGATGTTACTTCAGTATGGAAATTGACAGAAAAGCTATTGAAGGAGACGTGAAAGTCTACCTGAGAAAAGGCATGCCTAAGTTGATCATATGATTGAGTATACATCATGGACTGAGTTTGCCATGGTATGTATAAAGCATCTTGAGAAGTTTGATTCAATCCCACAACAGAGTAAGGACTCATCACATGGCCGTGGTAGTTGAGAGAGGCTTGAGGTGCAGGAATTTGGCTGTGCTGATAAAAAATAGACTCGTATTGGATAAGTTGAGGATGAAATTTCTGCATGTCAAATTGTGCTACAAAGCTTTGGCTGTTTGGGTTACTCCTAAAATACCTGCTCACATCAGAAAAGAAAGCAGGTTAACTTCGAATTGCCGAATGCCTATGTATTATGAGGAAGAAGAGTTCATAAAAATCCACCCAGGTGTAGAAATTTTCGTTGCAAGGTCAATTATCAGTTCAATAAAAAAAAGGTGTAACAAGCAAACATTACAATCTTCTTTTAGATAAGAAACAAGGTTTCCAGTAAAAGGTTTTATAACCAAGTTATCCAGGATTCAGTACGAAGATTCCCCCAAGCATACCTATCATAACTGCGATCATAGTCAGGGTCAGTACGATCCTTCTCCCTATCCCTAAAAATAGCTACTCTCAAAGAAGTACCGGAATCCCTGACATAGAGGCTTCTTTCCACTTCCATACCACAATTCTTTATAACCTGATTATCATCAGCAATGGATTTTCTCACATCAGAAGCAATCTGAGTAAGCGCATCATCTGACAGAGAACTATTGGGACCACTAAAAATACGAGCCCGTGCTCTGTCATACTCCTCCTTCCTCTCTTCTACAGATCTTGCAGGACTGTGTTTATTCCCCAGTGCATGAGTGCCATTAGCTGAATCTTTGGGTCTTGAACGAATGACGATCTTGAGTTGATCATGTTTGTCACTTTCCAACTCTTTAGGAGGCACATCTGATAAGCGAACAACAGGGAATTTACTCTCTGACTTCTTCATAGCCAAAATTCGGATACCTGCGGCACCTACACCATTATCCAGGACCATAGTCTGTAAACCAAAGTGTTGAGCAATACGGTGTGCTGCAAGACGAAGGTAAGAGGTAGGGAAGTTTGGAAACTCAAAATCCAGCTGATCAGAGCTCTGCAAGAACTTCTGCATATCAAGCTCCATCCGCAAAACTGACACAATTGCGGTACCAAAAAGGGTGTTATATTCACGTATACAGGCTACAAAGAAATCTAAGAATTAAGCAAATGCTCAGAAAGAAAAATCTGATTAAGAGAACAACTAATATCAAATACTATCACATTCGGACCAGACAACGACAACCACACAGCATCTTGGCAACTTCAAAAATTAGTTAGCAATATAAACGCTACAATCCCAATTTAAGGCATTGCATCCATGCCAATTACAAGGTCAACAGAATTAGTTCAAACAAATCGTCAAAACCAGATGTAAAAATTTCACCTAGAAACACAATTACTTCTTTTGTCACTTGCCGTCTTTGAGAATCTAATAGCCAAACTATGTTACAATCCCAGATCTACACAAGATCAGCACCACAGCTTATCTAATCATTCACACAATCAAACCCCCAATCAGATCTAAATCAAAAAAATCCAACTTCAACTAGCAGCAGACCATGATAACGGAAGAGATAAACAAACACAATCCTCATGCATATTAAGAAAAAGCAAATCTTTCCAAAGATTGTGTTCAAGAAACAATCGCAGAGAGGGAAAAATGTGCCAACTTGTTAAACGATTACGAGGGTTCTGCAGAGCCTCAACAAGGAAAGGTGTCATGGATGCACCCATCACAGACGGAATTGATAGGAAGTAATGGGGCAGGAAAGGAAAGAGAGCAAGCAGAAGGCCTACGACATCGGCTGAATCAAAGAGGCAAGAGAATGTTGTCACCAACACACGTGGCAAAGGAAAGATGACAGAAGAAGAAATCTGATGAAATGGAGAAGACGAGAGAAATCGCAGGAGGAAGGAAAAATGCGTTCCCATTTAATTACTTATATTGTGCCGTTTATATTTTATGTTTAGTTGTACGGGCAAGCTGGGTTATATTAGAATGGTCTATAATAACTAAAGACGGTTGTTGAAGTATTTGGAAAAGTTTATTCTCTCTGTTATCTCACCTTTCTCTCTGTTTCTGCTCCCTATCTTGACCTAGCCGTCTTCTTCTCTAATTCCCCCTGTCTTTTCCCAAGGTTGTCCGTACAGTGTTATAACCAAGGTTATAACAGTGGTATCAGAGCGAGGTTTTGTGATGATTGCTATCCTGATTTTGATGAGAACTTCTACCTTGAGATGTTTATTGGGTGTTTGCAAGCTGAACTGGGATTAGCAGTTCACTCCAGGGGGCCTACTACCTTACGTCGAACTATTTACTTGGCGAAGGAGCAAGAGTTCAATGTGGTCTCTATGATTCACAAGGTCACTGCAAGTGTTACTCATAAGATGAATTTCAAACAGCCTGCAAGGTTGGCCTTAGGTGCCCCGTTTCAGAATCAGCCTAAACCTATTGCACCCCCAATGAGGCGGCATTTCCTTACTGATGCTGAGATTAAAGACAGAATGGACAAGAAACTTTGTTTTAAATGTGGAGGTCCCTTTACCCCGGGGCATACGTGCATGGCTAAGATCTATACCTTACAAGCTGAGCCAACCATAAAAGGTCCACCTGACCCTGAGGAGGATCCTGAACTGGTGCTTGGGGATGATACTGGCGAGGAAGATGAGGGGGATGTCTTACTCTCAATGAATGCCATTGCTGGCAATACAGATGTCAACACCTACCGCATCAAAGGGTTCTATAAGAATGCACCACTTCAGATTTTGGTGGATGGTGGCAGTTCCCATTGTTTTTTAGATACTAAATTTGTTGAACGCATGAAGTGCAAGTTAGAGTACGTTAAACCAATGGCTGTGGAGGTGGCAGATGGAGTTCGGAATGTAAGCAAAGTCAGATGCAAAAGTTTTCAATGGCTTATGCGAGGCAGGGTGTTCAACTGCTCCCCAAGAACGTTTCCTATTAGCAGTTATGATCTTATTCTAGGGGGTGGCTGGCTTCGGAAGCATGGCCCTGTTCTGTACAACTACTCTTATATGGTAGTTACACTGTTTTCAGATTCAAATCCTTTTCCTATCCAAGCTGCTAAGAAGGCTACTGATCTCAAGATAATTTTAGCTAAGAAAATGACCAAATTATTATGTGGAGTGGCCGCTGTATTAGGCCGTTTTTTCTATACAGCACAAGAAGATGGGGACAAGCTCACTGCAGAACTTTTCAATATAGATGAAACAAAAACTGCTACTCTTTCTTTTTCCCTTCATCCGCAAGGCTTAATACACCACACGAGTATGGTGCAAGAAGATCAGGGTACTGTTTTTTAGCAGGCATTGCAGCAACTTTTGGGGAACTATTCTGACTTATTCCAAGGGCCTACAACACTACCCCCTATAAGAGGTGTTGAGCACAGTATTATTCTACTACTAGGAGCTACAACAAAGAAACAAGCACCATATCGCACCCCCCATTATCATAAAGACGAGATTGAGAAAATCTGTTCTGAATTGCTTGCCAGTGGTTTGATCAGACGGATCCATAGTCCGTTTACTTCTCCGGTTATTCTAGTCAAGAAGAAAGATGGTGGATGGAGAATGTGCATTGACTACAGGTACTTAAACAATTTAACAGTTAAGAGCAAATTTCCTATTCCTATTATTGATGAGCTCTTAGATGAATTGCACGGAGCCGTATGTTTCAGTAAGTTAAATTTGCGCTCTGGTTATTTCCAGATTCGGATGGATCCTCAAGATATTTATAAGAACAGCTTCATAACTCATCAAGGACAATTTGAATTTGTAGTTATGCCGTTTGGGTTGTGCAACGCACCGGCCACTTTTCAAAGCCTAATGAATCAGATTTTTGCAGATTTTCTAAGGCGGTTTGTCCTTGTTTTTTTGATGACATATTGATCTACAGCACCAGTTTTGAAGACCATTTACAGCACTTGTAGACTGTCGTGCAAGTAATGAGACAACACCAACTCTTTGCTAAAGATTCTAAGTGTTCTTTTGGCAAGAGTTCTATGGAGTACCTCTGTCATATCATTTCTGCGGCCCTCCAAGGTCCAAGCCATGGTTAACTAGCCCCAGCCTACAGACCTTAAATCACTACGAGGCTTCCTTGGTCTTACTGGCTACTATAGGAAGACCTCTAACAAATCTTCTCAAGAAAGATTCTTTTGCTTGGACTGCCGAACAGGGCTCTCTTATGAAGAACTAAAGCAAGTTATGTGTGTTGCTCCTGTTTTGGCCCTCCCAGACTTCAAACAACACTTTGTGGTGGAGACAGATGCTGGTGATAAAGGATTGGGGACTGTGCTTACTCAGAAGGGGCGTCCTATTGCCTACTTCAGCAAACCTTTCGGACAGAAGCAACACTCCTTATCTACCTATGAAAAAGAACTCTTGGCAATTGTTCTAGCGGTGAAAAAATGGAGTAACTACCTGCTAGGTACATCTTTTGTCATCAAGACAGACCAACAGGCTGTCAAACACATCTTAGAACAGCGTCTTAACACAATGCTACAACAAAAGCTAACGGCCAAGCTCCTAGGCTTTGATTATACAGTGCAATACAGAAAGGGCATTGATAACAAGGCTGTTGATGCCCTATCATGTTTTGGCCCTGACATTGGGAGCAGTTGTCTTCGCATCTCTACTTACACGGCTAATTGGATGGAGGAGGTTAAAGACAGTTATGAGTCAGATGTGAAGTACAAAGCCATCATCCAAGCTAAATCTGTGAATCCAAATTCACATCCAGAATTCCAACTGCAAGCAGGAATTCTCAGAAGCAGAGGCAGAATTTCTATTGGTACTAGCAACAGCCTAAGACACAAGCTTATTACCCTATTCCATGACTCACCTATGGGGGGCCACTCGGGTATACAAGCTACCTTGAAAAGACTCAAATCATACTTTTTATGGCATCACATGAAGCAGGAAGTTGAACACTGGATAAATAGCTGTGACATTTGTTTAGGGAGCAAGCCTGATTCCTCATCTCGAGCAGGGTTACTGCAGCCGTTGGCTATTCCTCCCTCTCCATGGTGTAGTATCAGTTTGGATTTCATCGAGGGCCTGCCCAAATCTGCTGGAAAAAGCTTAATATTAGTATTGGTTGACAGATTTACGAAGTATGCTCACTTCATTGCCCTGCCACATCCTTACAATGCTGAGACAATTGCCCGAGTTTTCATTGATCATATTTACAAGCTCCACGGGTTACCAGTAGAAATCATATCCGATAGAGACAAGATATTTACCAGTTTGCTGTGGTCTGAACTGATGCGCCTGGCGGGTGTCAAGCTAGCTTTAAGCTCGGCCTATCATCCCCAGTCTGACGGCCAGACAGAGAGAGTAAATCAGTGCCTTGAAACATATTTAAGATGCATGTTCTCGGACAAACCTCATTCTTGGAGTAAATGGTTACCGTTAACCGAACACTGGTACAACACCACGTTCCATTCCAGTGCAAACTATATGGCTATCAACCACGCCACATTCCATCTCCAACTCCTGCAGAGTTTAAGAGTAATTCCGTTAAGGAGTTCCATGAGCAGAGAGATCAAATTCAATTGCTACTCAAATAAAATCTCTACCGCTCAAGCTCGTATGAAATTCTATGCGGATAAACTGCGCACGGAGCGGTGTTTTGAAGTCGGGGATATGGTTTTCCTAAAACTACACCCCTATCGACAAAATTCAGTCCAGTTTCGCCGGAATATGAAACTATCTCTGAGATTCTACGGCCCCTGTGCAATTTTAGAGAAGATTGGTTCAGTTGCTTATTGTTTGCAATTACCACCCGGAGCTAGAATTCACCCAGTGTTCCATGTCTCGCTGCTTAAATCAAAACTCAAACACAGAGAGACTCCAGCAGGGCACCCTCCAACATCTAGAATGGATGGGGGATTTCGCATCTCGCCTCTGCAGATTCTGGAGAAACAAGTTGTTCCATTTCGTGGTAGATCTCGCGAAAAATGGCTGGTTCAATGGTCAGGGTCTACTCCTGACCAAGCAACTTGGGATGATCCGGCCTTGATTGGCCGTTATTCACGGCACTCTGATTCTTGGGGACAAGAATCTTCTAAAGCTGGGGGTATTGCCATGGCTGCACCCATCGCAGACGAAATTGATCTGGAATCATGGGGAGGAAAAGGAAAGAGAGCGAGCAGAAGGCCTAAGACATCAGCTGGATCAAAAGGGCAGGAGAATGTTGTCACCAACACACGTGGCAAGGGAAAGATAACAGAAGAGGAAGTCTGATGTAAATGGAGAAGACAAGAGAAGTCGCAGGAGGAAGGAAAAATGCGTTTCACTTAATTAATTATATTATGCAGTTTATATTTTTATGTTGAGTTGTAGGGACAAGTTTGGCTATATTAGGATGGGTCTGTAATAACTAAAGGGGGTTGAAGTATTTGGAAAAGTTATTCTCTCTGCTATCTCATCTTTTCTATGCTCCTTATCTTAACCTAGCCGTCTTCTTCTCCTACCTTGTCTTCTTTCCCAAGGTTACCCGTACAGTGTTATAACTAAGGTTGTAACAGGGGTATCAGAGCCATATCTTGATCCACCTTTCGTTCCCCACCATTGCTTGAACAAGAAGCTAGAAACCACAAGTCATGGTTGATCCTCCAACCAAGGCTGTTGCTGTCCAATGCGCAGATGAAGCTGCTCGGGCACTGGCTGCTGGCAAAAAGCCAGAGAGTGCTACATCGCAGGCCTACCCTTCACATCTGGAGAAAACAATGGAAGATTTGAAACTTCAAATGGCTATTGTTACAGAGGAAATGCGACGTAACATGCTAATGATGCAATCAAAATTTATAGCTGTTATGGAGATGATGCAGCGACAACAGCCAACCACATCTATTTTAGGCGCACCGCCAGGTCCTGTGGCTGGAGGCGCAGGAACCACTGGTCTAGTGGCTCATGACCAAAACAGAGTACCTATGGATGACCGACATGGCTTGGCGGTCGAGGACTATGGATACGAGGATGCGGGTCACTACCGGCGAGGCAAGTTTCCTTACGCCGACTTTCCCCGTTTTAATGGATCCAACCCTCGTGCTTGGCTAGAACTCTGTGAGCGTTATTTCTCCATCTATACTGGTCTTCACTATGGGGAACGTATTGCCTTTACAAGAATGCATATGGAAGGAGACGCTGATCAATGGTTTAGACTTTGCACTATAAGGTTCCTTCGGATTGGGATGATTTTATTGATGCGGTTCTTACGCGTTTCGAAAACGGTAACGTGCGTCGCTTATTAGATGATTTTATGTGCTTGAAACAACAACCAGAGTAGTCCTTGGATGACCTGCTACGACGATTTGATAAATCATCTTCTTCTGTGATGATTGCCTATCCTTATTTTGGGGAGACCTTCTACCTTGAGAAGTTTATTGGCTGTTTGCAAGCTGAACTAGGCTCAGCAGTTCACTCCAAAGGGCCTACTACCTTAAGACGAGCTATTTACTTGGCGAAGGAGCAGGAGTTCAATGTGGTCTCTATGATCCACAAGGTCACTGCAAGTGTTACTCATAAGTTGAATTTAAAACAGCCTGCAAGGGTGACCTTAGGTGCCCCATTTCAGATTAAACCTAAACCTATTTCTCCCCCAATGAAGCGACATTTTCTTACTGATGCTGAGATTAAAGACATAATGGACAAGAAACTTTTTTTAAATGCGGAGTTCCCTTTACTCCAGGGCATAAGTGCATAGCTAAGATCTATACCTTACAAGCTGAGCCAACGACATAATGTCCACCTAGTACTAAGGAGGATCCTGGACTGGTGCTTGAGGATGATACTGGCAAGGAAGATGGGGGGATGGCCTACTCTCAATGAATGCTATTTCTGGCAATACAGATGTCAACACCTACCGCATTAAAGGGCTCTATAAGAATGCACCACTTCAGATTTTGTTGGATGGTGACAGTTCCCATTGTTTTTAGATACTAAATTTGTTGAATGCATGAAGTGCAAGCTAGAGTACATTAAGCCAGTGGCTGTGGAGGCAGCAGATGGAGTTCAGAATGTGAGCAAAATCATATGCAACGGTTTTCAATGGCTTATGCAAGGACGGGTGTTCAACTGCTCCCCAAGAACGTTTCCTATTAGCAGTTATAATCATATTCTAGGGGGTGACTAGCTCCGTAAGCATGGCCCTTTTCTGTACAACTACTCTGATATGGTAGTTACACTATTTCCAGATTCAACTCCTTTTCCTATCCAAGCTACTAAGAAGGCTACTGATCTCAAGATTATTTCAGCTAAGAAAATAACCAAATTATTATGTGGTAGAGTGGCCGCTGTATTAGGCCATTTTTTTCTATACAACACAAGAAGATGGGGACAAGCTCACTGCAGAACTTTTCAATATAGATTCAAAGGAAACTACTACTCCTTCCTTTTAACTTGCTCCGCAGGGCTTAATACACCACATGAATATGGTGATGGAAGATCATGGAACTACTTTTCAGCAGGCTTTGCAACACCTTTTGGGAAACTATTCTGACATATTCCAAGAGCCTACAACACTACCCTATATAAGGGGTGTTGAGCACGGTATTACTCTACTACCAGGAGCTACAACAAGGAAACAAGCACCATATCGCACCCCCCATTATCATGAAGATAAGATTGAGAAAATCTGTTATGAATTGCTTGCAAGTGGCTTGATCAGACGGAGCCATAGTCCGTTTGTGTCCCCAATTATTCTAGTCAAGAAGAAAGATGGTAAATGTAGAATGTGCATTGACTACATGTACTTAAACAATTTAACAATCAAGAGCAAATTTCCTATTCCTATTATTGATGAACTCCTAGATAAATTGCACGGGGCAGTATGTTTCAGCAAGCCAGATTTGCGCTCTGGTTATTTCCAGATTCGGATGGATCCTCAAGATATTTATAAGAACAGCTTCATACTCATCAATGCCAATTTGAAATTGTAAATATGCCTTTTGGGTTGTGCAACGCACTGACCACTTTTCAAAGCCTCATGAATCAAATTTTTGCAGACTTTCTAAGGCAGTTTGTCCTAGTTTTTTTTTTTTTTATCACATCTTGATCTACAGCCCAAATTTCGAGGACCATTTACAGCACTTGCAGACTGTCCTGCAAGTAATGAGATAACACCAACTCTTTCCTAAAGAATCTAAGTGTTCTTTTGGGAAAAGTTCTATGGAGTACGATCTCTTATGAAAAACTAAAGTGTGTTATGTGTGCTACTCCTGTTTTGGGGCTCCCAGATTTCAAACAACACTTTGTGCTGGAGATAGACGCTAGTGATAAAGGATTGGGGGTTGTGCTTACTCAGAATGGGCGTCCTATGAAAAAGAACTCTTGGCAGTTGTTCTAGCGGTGAAAAAATGGAGTAACTACCTGCAAGGTACATCTTTTGTCATCAAGACAGACCAATAGGCTATCAAACACATCCTAGAACAGCGTCTTAACACTATACTACAAAAAAAGCTTACGGCCAAGCTACTAGGCTTTGATTATACGGTGCAATACCAAAAGGGCATTGATAATAAGGTTGTTGATACCCTATCATGTTTTGGCCCTGCCATTGGGAGCAGCTGTCATCACATCTCTACTTACACGGCTAATTGGTAGGAGGAATTTAAAGACAGTTATGAGTCAGATGTGAAGTACAAAGCCATTATCCAGGCTAAGTCTGTGAATCCAGATTCCCACCCAGAATTCCAACTGCAAGCAGGCATTCTCAGACGCGGTGGCAGGATCTGTATTGGTACTAGTAACGGCCTAAGACACAAGCTTACTACCATCTTCCATGACTCACCTATGGGGGCATTCGGGTATACAATCTACCTTGAAAAGACTCAAATCCTACTTTCTATCGCATCACATGAAGCAGGAAGTTGAAACCTGGATCAATAGTTGTGACATTTGTTTAGGGAGAAAACCTGATTCCTCAACTCAAGCAGGGTTACTGCAGCCCTCGGCTATTCCTCCCTCTCCATGGTGTAGTATCAACATGGATTTCATCGAGGGTCTGCCTAAATCTGATGGAAAAAAGCTTAATATTAGTAGTGGTTGATAGATTAGTATGCTCACTTCATTGCACTGACACATCCTTACAATGCTAAGACAATTGCTTGAGTTTTCATTGATCATATTTACAAGCTCCAAGGGTTACCAGTCGAAATTATATTAGATAGAGACAAGATCTTTACCAGTCTACTGTGGTATGAACTGATGCGCCTGACGGGTGTCTAGTTGGCTTTAAGTTCGTCTTATCATCCACAATATGACGGCCAGATAGAGAGAGTCAATCAGTTCCTTGAAACATATTTATGATGCATGTGCTAGGACAAACCTCACTCTTGGAGTAAATGATTACCTTTAGCTGAACACTGGTACAATACCACGTTCCATTAGTGCAAAGATGAGTCCGTTCTTGGATCTATATGTCTATAAACCACGCCACATTCCATCTCCAACTACTGCAGAGATAAAGAGTGATTCAGTTAAAGAGTTCCATGAACAGAGAGATCACATTCAATTGTTACTCAAAGAAAATCTCAATACTGCTCAAGCCCGTATGAAATTCTTTGCAGATAAACTATGCACGGAGCGATGTTTTGAAGTAGGGGATATTGTTTTCCTAAAACTAAACCCATATCGACAGAATTCAGTCTAGTTTTGCCGCAATATGAAACTATCTCCAAGATTCTACGACCCCTATGCAATTTTAGAGAAGATTGGTTCAGATGCTTACCGTTTGCAATTACCACCTAGAGCTCAAATTCACTCAGTGTTCCATGTCTCGATGCTTAAATCCAAGCTCAAAAATAGAGAGACTCCAGCAGGGCACCCTCCAGCATCTAGCCCGGATGGGGGATTTTGCATCTCGCCTCTGCAAATTCTGCAGAAACAAGTTGTTCCATTTCGTGGGGGATCTCGCGAAAAATGGTTGGTTCAATGGCAGGGTCTCCTCCTGACCAAGCAACTTGGGACGATCCAGCCTTGATTGCTCATTATTACCGGCCCTCTGATTCTTGGGGACAAGAATCTTCTAAAGCTGCGGGTATTGT
>JAOWBN010193930.1:0-15425 GCA_028565015.1 Pinguicula moranensis
AGAACATTAAAGTCCCCCATGACAATCCATGGTAGGCCTGAGGGGGCAAGGTCCTGTAAATGCAGCCATAGATCCCTTCTTTTGACTGGAAGACACTTAGCATAAACAAATGTAACTATGGTATCCATACCATCACATCTCCAGCACCCAGTAATTGCCTGTTCATGTGCACTCAGAACTTGAAAACTGTCTGTTTCTCTCCACAGCACCCAGATCTTACCCATTTCCTCACCATTAGTGGCTGTATATGGTAATCTAAGGGAGTGAGATAAACTTTTTATTCTATGCTCTGAGTGAAAAGGCTCCGCAATTGCCAAAAGTCCCACTGAATATTTCCTCAGCCATTGTTTCAGATAAGGTTTGGCTTTCTTTAGTCCCCTACTATTCCAATATAAGATGTCCCCAGCCATAAGTGATGACCAGTACTGGGACTCCCTACTGCCCTGGGGTTTAGTTTTTGTAAACCTTAAGGGATTTGGAGATCCTTGCTGACCTGCACAGTGACTTCGGGGATCCTTTATACCCTTTAAAGCCATTAACTGGATCTGAGTCATACAGTTTTCCACTAGAGAGTGGTTTAGAGGCAAGCAATTCACCCTCTGATTTCTGTTTCTCTGGATCCTTATCAGAGTCCAACAAACACCAGAATCTACTATTGCTGCTTTCTGTTTCCCTTCCTAGTTGTTGTAAATGCCAAAGATCAGTTTCTGACTCACTGTCTGTTCCTCTGTCTGACTGTTGCATGTTTGAGCAATTAAGATCAACCAGTTCTATGTTGAGCTTAGAAGGAGTCCTCTTGGTTTCTATCTTTCCATCCTTATTTCTAAGGCATTTGGCATACTTCAGGAAATTCCTATTCTGCTTCTGCCCTGGAGGCGACAGATCAGAAGGATGCTCCTGATCAGAAGGAAAATCAGGGGTTTGTTTCTTCTGAACCTCTACATCCTCCGTGTTCTCCCGAGGATTTAACCTTGGAGCAAGTGCCGGCTGGGGATTATCTGTATCCACATCTGCTTTCCAGTTCACTAAACTGACCGTGGTGCTCAGTATTGTTGATGGCAGACTAACCATCAGTGGCTCCTTCCCAGAGGTGTCCACTTGCTGGCTTAGACAAATCAACTGAGGGGATTCTATCATTGCCGTCTGAAGGGGAGGTGAAATATCCATCAGCGCCGGATCAAGCGGAGCCTCCAGCTGTGCTTTGGAGGATTCACCTATTTCAAATATACGTTGCTGGCCTATCGCAGATTGTTCAGGTCTACTCAAAGCAGGCCACGCAGCTTCATCCAAAGTTGTGTCTGTGACTTCTACATTCTTCTGACGAGCAGGGGCTCTTTTCCATGTTTTGGGTTCCTCACAAACCTGGATCGGATAATTGCCTACCACAGTGACCAAGGTAAGGGGCGGCACTTCCATGCTTGGGTTATGTTTCCGTATCAAACATCTTAGAATTTCATAGTCCTGAAACTCCCCTCTGCCTTCATCCACCTGCAGCAGTTGCCCAATAGGTTCAGTCAACGCCGTAAATATTCGATGATTCCAGCACTGTACTGGGATGCCGGTCAGGCGCATCCACCTATCATTTGGGTGAGCTGCCATGTGGGGTGACCACCGGCGGATATCAATAAGCCCTAGCTCCTGCCACTTGGTGTCCGCTTCCAGAAAGATCCGCATCTCAGATTCCGTAGCAGTCTGGATCAGAACTTGGGTGCCTTGAAGGAGAGAGACCCTGATATGGGCCAGATTCTGATTGCTCCAAAACTCCTGGGCTATTTGTTTTCGGGATACCCCTTGCAGCGTTGCGACCAAACACCATTCGAGCCATTTCATCTCATCCGTGGTAGGATCAGCTTTGATTTGGATCGGTTCAGAGATCTTAGCCTCCTGTTCAACCACTGTTTTCCGCGGAGCTGTAGAGCGGCGCGCCGGAGGCGCTTTCTTCTGATATTTTACCACGTTCGCCCTCAGAGTAAGCTCCCCAACCTTCAGCGAGCTAAGATTGAACATAGTTTTACCAATCGATTCCACAATGGTTTTGAACCTGACAAAACCGAAGTGCTTCCCAGTTTTATCCAGCTTTTTTGGAGTGTATATGGCTGAGACCTCACCCATCGCAGCAAAGGTCTGCCTCATCTCCTCGTCTTTCCATCCATCAGGAAAGTTAGTGAAGTAAAAAGATACTCCTTCCTCCCTCAGAGTACGCGGGTCTATCCAATTCCGTCGCCCAACTCCTGGCGCCGTCGAATTAGCACCCAATGTCGGATTCGGTGGGTTTTTCGCAGCCAGAGGTGTGGCATCGATTAGGTCAGAGTGTGGCGGCAGTTCCGCCTCCACCACCATCGGATGTCCGGCGGTGGTGGGTGAAGTGTGTGCAAAGTGTACCGTTGGAAAGTAGTGAGAATCAGGAGAAAATTTTTAGAGAGAGAAAAGAGCCGTTGGGAATTTTTGTTACAAGGTTTATGACATAGTCATATGAACCTTCTTATTTGACATGCTGAAGAAATTTGGTTTCTGTAAAATCTGGATAGATCGGATGCATGAGTGTGTAACTACTACTTATGCATTGGTTTTAGTCAATGGAAGTAGTGCTGAAAATTTCAAATTGCAGAGAGGATTATGATAAGGGGATTCACTTTCTTATTTCATGTTCTTAATAGTAGTAGAAGGTTTACATTTACTTATAACTTGAGCAGTGGAGTTGAATAGATGGACAGGGGTAACGATTGGAGATATTTCCATAACTCACCTTCAATATGTAGACGGTACTCTTATGATAAGTGAAGGTTCCCCGATTGCTGCCGAGTTATGAAGGAGTATTGAGGATATTTGAAATAATATCTGGACTATTAATAAACTTAGCAAAAAGTAGTCTCTTTGGAATCAATATCAGTGATGAGCAGCTCAATTTATATGAAAGGATGCTTCTATGTAAATCTGATAAAATTCCGTTTATATATCTTGAACTCCCCATTGGAGATAATCCACTGCCAGTTAGGATGTGGGATAAGGTGTTAGAAGTTGTAAGGACGAGAATTCAATGCTGGGAGAGCAAATTCTTATCAACTGCAGGGCAATTTACTCTTATAAAATTATTGCTAACGTGCCTCCCAAATGTATTATTTGTCCCTATTCAAAGCACCGGTGCAAGTGATTCTGACCATTCAAATTTTAATGAGTAGATTTCAATGGAAACAACAATCTACCTCAAACAAGAAGATTCACTGGATAGCATGGAACGACATGTGCAAGAGTGTGAAAGATGGTGGACTTGGTTTAAAGGACATTACATTGATGAATAAGGCACTTTTGGGAAAGTGGCTTTGGCAATTATGGCAAGAAGATGAGAGCCTCTGAAGTAGGATAATTCGCGCAAAATACCTGAAGAATCAGGGCCACCTGTGAGATTGGAAAATCAAATGACATATCAAAAAATGCATCTGAGGAATGGTTCAATCATCACATGAGATTAGCATTGATAAAGGGGATATAGCCATGTTCTGGGAATATGACTGGAGTGGCGAGGGGTGCCTTACACTAAGATTTGATAAGTTATACAAAATCACTCTAACAAAACACTTGACAGTTAGGGAGATGCAAAACTCATAGGAGCATAACAGGGGATGGGATTTAAACTTCAGACGTCACCTCAAACATAATGAATTGGTACAATTAGAGGAACTCAACAGAAGCTTACAATGGCCAAACTAACCAGCTCAAGGCTCAGACCGCTGGCATTAGGAAGGGTCAATTACAGGTAATTATTCTATTTCATCTGCTTACACTGTCTTACAAAGCTATTTTTTGCAGGTGCCTGATGAATGGAAGGAACTAGCCAGCATTTGGTGTAAGATGACCCCCAAAAGAGTTCAACTATTTGCGTGGCGCATGATACAAAATAGGATCCAAACATTGGATAATTTGTTGCGCAAGGGAGTGAGGATGGACACTGCAATGCAAATGTGCATGGATTGTGGCCTCAGCGTAGAGTCAGTCCAACACTTATTTTTTGACTGCTCAAATGCGAATGCTTTATGGCTGGAGGTCTATTGGTGGTTTGGTATACAATATACAAGGGCAATTGGGATATCAGATCACTTCAAAAACCATATGCGACATGTTAGAGGGCTAATGGGGAAGGAAGTCTGGAAACGCTTGTGGTTGGTGGTGGTTTGGATACTATGGAAGGAACGAAACGCCATCCGCTTTGACGTTGAAACAGAAACAATGCAGTTGCTAGGCAAGTGCAAATCAGCTTATGGCACTGGATCACAGCAGCAAAACTGAACCACGGGGGAATTACCTTGGGTGATTGGCTTAGAAAATCGAGGCTTTGTTGTTCATTTTCTCTGCTGTAATAGATAGGAGAACAAAAAATCTCTCAGATCCAATCTGCAGACCATAGAGATGCTGGTTGCAGACAACAAACATATGGTTCTCATGTAATTTATTTTATTTAACAGTAAGTTTAATTACCAAAAACAATTGATAGAGTTTTGTCAACTCAAATCTTGTAGTTAATAGTTTTGAAATAACCACCAGACTATTACTGAAATAGGAAACTTTAAGGCAAATAATTGACATCCATTGCCAATGTTTGCAGGAAAACTAAAATCACCTAGACTATTGGAATAAGTATGTTAAATAGTGAGGTGAGTAAATTAGTAGTTAATACTCATTAAATCATTAGAGTTAGATAGATGGCCAGGGTCGTTGTACTTCTGTTATATTGGGTGTAACTGTAACAAATCTGGTAATGAGCAAAAAGCCTCTTATGCAATTAGCTATGTATTTTTTGCACATGCGGTAGAACATTCAAATGAAAGTTAAAGTTTTGCTAGCCTGATTTGTCTCGGCAGATGAAATAATCTAATTTTCGTTACCTGTAACATGTGGCATTGAAGATGTTTAAGTTGCTTAATGGTTTAATTCTTTTAAATCTTTTCTCGATTCCCTTGCCATTTAATATTTATGTTCAAGCTTTAATTGTTTCATTATGTTTAAATATTGTCCTAATTGCTTTACTGTCTTAACATGTAGACTTTATCCTTAGAGTTCTAGAGGCTTGCATTAGACGGAGAATGATGAGAACCCCGATGATACTTTCTTGCCTCCTTGCAAGCTGGAGTACCTGGATAGAACACCGGTTAAAAAAAGGTGTAAGATCAGTAAACCTTCGCCGATGTGGGAACACTTTACAAGGGTTGAGTCAAGTGATACCATTAATTCGAGGGCTCTATGCAATTATTGTGCAGAGAATGTGGGGTTCACCCTAAGACGTATGAGATGTCTAGTATGGTATCCCAACATAAGGCTTGTCATGTTTATCATAGCAGACAAGCGATGTTTGACTCTAAATAGTTGAAACTAACACATGACGCTTTGTCATCGAAAGCTTCAACTATAGGCGATCTGTGGGTTGACGAGTACGATGAAAAGGTTATTAGGTGGGCGATAGCAGGATTTATGTTGGCTGAGAGGTTAGAGCCCCGCTTTTTGGGTATTTCTAGACATATAGACATGAAGGACTGCATTACTGTGTTCCTCGAGGAAACGCACAAGCTACTGGAGAATTCACAACAGAAACCTAGACTTCAATATAAAATATCACATATATATATCTGACGGGCCACTTCATTGATCATGGTTGGGTGTTACACAAATAGATTTTTGCTTCTGCAGCTTGATATCTGCACGAGATAGAATTCCACATACACCATACTTATCTTTTTTTTGGATTATCGAAGTGTGTTTGAAGAGATGGAGGAGGAGCATAAGTTGGTCGATTACTTTCTTGTTGATGGAAAGAACTTGGTCCAAATGTTTTTTGATTGGATTCAAATCAGGCACGTCGTTACTTTCCTGAGAATCTTTTGCGAAATCACCCTCAAATTCTTTGCATGGAATACTATTACTGCACATCTTTTCTTCTAGGTAATGATTTTAAATTTAAATTGTGTAATTTGATTAAAACCCTATAACTTGTTTGGTTGTATGTGTTAGCCAGGAGGTAGCAAGGGTTGAGAGGCAATTAACTAAGTATTCTAGGGATGATGTTCCCTATTTGAGTGAGATGGCCAAGTGCATATGGGCCAAGTATGAAAAGTATTGGGGGGAGGGGTCACTCCAAGAAGCCACTGAACAAGTTCTTGTTGGTTACTACCCTATTGGATTCTCACACTAAGATGAAACGGTCCGCTTATTGGTTTCCACAAACCATGGAGCAGGACAAGAAGATTGATGCTTATAAGATGGTTATGAGTTATGTGCAAGGGGTTTTCGATGACTACATCAAGTTGTATGGTGAACCATCTTCCAATCCGACTGAGGCGGGAACGAGTGGGGCGCATGAGGAAGATATGTTTAATGGGTATGACTCTTTCATGGACTCTATGAGAAGTGTTGAGAAGAAGTCGGAACTTTATATATTTATATATATGTATATATGGATGAGCCGTGTTTGCCTGTATCCAAGCTCTATATTCTAGGTTGGTGGAAGTCCAATGAGTCCATATATCCCGTGCTAACACAAATAGTAAGAGATGTACAACTATTGTGATTTCCATTGTACAATCTGAAGTTGTCTTTTGTATTGGGGAACGAGTCTTGGATTCTAACCGGAGTTCTTTGACTACCACCATAGTCGAGACACCCATATTAACACAGATTTGGTTAAGGACATCTTCTGAAGGAATAGAGATGATGGACATTACGGAGGATCCTTATTCATACGATGTCGAGACATGTAATGATCAAAAACTTAAATTGTTTCATTCTATAACTTTAGGCTTTACATTTTCTTTCCCACACATTCTAACTCGTACTTACAAATGTTTTATGTGGTATGCAAAGTTGACTTGGGATCCTAGAGAATTCATGGCCCGTTTTCTACCTTGAGTTGGGCGACATCACCTAAACATATACATTCGACATATCGTAAAGGTTTGAACTTTTCAGCATTTTCCTTGCTCTGCAGGTTGTGATTCACTACGACTGTCCAATTGTTTTTATTTGTATGGAAAGTTTATCGTGGCTCTGTATGCTTAGACCTGAATTATGGATCATATTTGATTTCTTGAGGATTGATTTGATTATGTTGGTTCAAGCTGAGTGAATTTGAGTAAACTTGGCATTTTTGTTATACGTTGGAAGTGAATGTGAACATTTTCTTGCCTTGCTCCAAGAATTGTTAACAGATATGTAGTCTTTTTTCTCCGTGTCCTCAAGAAATTATTTGCTTTCAGTTTCTTTTCCTCCGTATCCTAAAGGCTCAACCCACTACCTATCAGGAAAATATGAAATCTATATTAAAGTACTAAATTTTAAACCAAGTTTTTATTAAATGTCGATAGTAGCAGTGCCACGGTGACGGTTTCCGCCCATGACCATGATGCCTATGGCGATAGCGGATACCGTCAATCAGTCACCGATAATACGGACAACCACCCCTATCTAAATTGCCTATGTTTCTTGTTCATTGCTGGAAAATCATGTCTAGTGATAGGCCAACCAATTTCAGTTCCATCTTCTTCTCCCTCTTTATTTGGCAACTTCCTCTTCGAAACAGCTCCCAATAACCAAAAAAGAAAGTCCATTTTAGAGGCGCAAGTTGGCCTACCCACATATGCGAAATTGAACAAACTGTAGTTCGTTACCGGTTGGTTGGCATGCAGTATGTATAATGTTAATGTATGTACGATATTTCTTAGACAACATAACAATTTTGATGTAATAAGATACCTACCACCCAAAAAGAAGAAGAAGAGAGAAATGAATGTGGGAAGTCACGAATAGTCGTTTTCTTTCGTACGTTCATGTTCTTTTACAGAGAGGGATGTAGGAGTTAAGACCAACAAGATGGATTTGATAAATCCTACTCGCATATATACTCAGAAAAGAAGCCTCATAAAACGATAGGGTGCCCCGCCGTGTTCCCAAAATTTAAAAATTAATATTATTATATTATTTAATTATTTAATTATTTAATTATTTTTATACCGCTAAATAAAAAAATTACACTTTTGCAACCATCGTCCTAAATGGCTTAGCCCCTCAAATATAAACTCGCTTTGTACAAAATGCATGAAAATATAGAGTTATATGTTTGTTTTTGGATAACCAGGGTATCTAGATCACTCGGTGACCCAACTAATTCCTGGGACTCATGCAACTCGACCCCTTCACATGAACCGAGTGAGTAACGGGAACGCCGGATAGCGCCCGTGGCTGTGGCCCTTCCGTGTTGCCTATAGTGGGTGCTCATGCAACTCGATCCCTTCACATGAACCAGGTGAGTAACGGGAACGCTGGTTAGCGCTCGTGGCTGTGGCCCTTCCGTGTTGCCTACAGTGGGAATTCGCATTCGTTCCAGTGAGAATTCAAACTCGAAACCTCTGGACAAGCCCTGATGGTCTCGGCCCTTACCACTGGGACAACCCGGTGGAGTTAGTTTATTTTTATTTAGATAATCATATATCTAGTTTCTTTTCGATTCTATTTATTCCCTTTCTGCAGCAATCCCTCGTCGTATCATGTGATTGCCTCCATATCTTTCCGAGGTTCCTCTGAGATTTCATCTTCAACAGTTTTGCAATGCATGGAACTGATTCGCGATTCTCTCGCCCGGACTTTTAAGTTTTACCCAAATAAGAAAAATGTTTCCTAGTGGGAAATCAAATCACCAAAGAGAAATATACTGAGAAAAATAAATAATAAATGGTGATCGCAGACTATGAAACGACGGCACTAAAATTTTCTAGAAATGAAAAACAATAAAATTGATTTTGCAGTTGCAAGTTGCTGCCTGAAGGCTTTTATGACATGTACAACTTCATTAGAGGTAGTTAAACAGAAATGATATAGCGCACGAACGCAAGAAAAGGGGCAAAATGACCATTTTGTCCCTGTGTTAAATAGGGATGCTGTGTTTAACACGAGGGCAAAACGGTCATTTTACCCCTTTTCTTGCGTTTCGTGTGCTGAAATTTCGTGCGCTATATCATTTTTCGTAGTTAAATGGTCAGGTCTACTTCACCATTGCATCTGCAATCATGATGATCAATCATAATCTGGAGACTCGAACATTCAGGGGCACGGCAGGGGAAGCATGCACTAACCCTAATATTTTAGACAACTGATATAGCGCAATAAACATAAGAAATTAATCTTATCCATTTATTTATGTTGGACCCGCCAACCCAAACTCATCACAATTATTCATTTATGTGGGTCTCATCGTTTCTTATGTTTCTTTGTCGCAAAAATTCTTGCGCTATATCATTTCTCAATGTTTTTACATATATATGCTTTGACAAAAATATTTTGACCCCCTAAATTTTTTTACTTCCGATCTTGACTCTATTTCTTCCTAAAAATGATTTTTGAATTCCATTTCCCATCCAACTTGAGTATTCTTCTTACTGGTGCCATTTTTCTGCCAGGAATATAACGTTAAAACTTTATTCTTGAAGAGACTAAATCTCGATTTAGAAAAACCTGGATGTGGATAGAGATAGATATATGCTTCGGAATTTCCTTACAATGATGTGACATCAAAAGAAAGCACAAAGAATTCTGAATTTGATTCTCTTCCAGCTTATTAAGACACCTAAATAGATAAACTACAATTAATTAGCATACCATAATTGATTCTCCCCATCCGATTCCAACTGATTTTCAGATATAAGACAAAACCAAAGTACAGTTCAGAATATTCAATCCAATTTTATCCACAAGGTCAAGAACAGTATTTGAGCAAATCCCCATATAAGCACGCAGAAGGAATCAATCTGCACTAATCAAACAATATTAAGTTAATACAGCATACACATTTGTCATCAGAAAAGCATATTATGTCACAGAAAGGGGAGGAGGGTATAATCTTCTTGTCTCCCGGATTTCTGCCCACTATTCCATGTAAGTTAAGTAACAAGAAATGTTGAAGAAAAGAATATTAAGAATGATCTAATGTAACTTCCCAAGTGAAAAGATGGGTGATTTTTTTACAGCAAGTTGCCAGAATAGGCAAGTCTAAGTTCATAATTTTCAGTAGCCATTACCACAAGATGAAAGGACAGGCACAATAATATAGTGATGGCAGAAGCATAACAAAGTGGGAGCCATGAAAGAATATTCAGGAACACATTCTTTCAAGGCCATTTGCATGTGAGGAAGGACGAGAATGCCCTTGCCATCATCCTGCTGTAGTTACTAACACTAGCTAGCACTCAGAAAGAAAGCCATTTTGTTTCAAACTACAGTTGGAGGCCATTAATCTAAGCAGAAATCTGGTATAAATGCATGTAGTGAACTGTCTTTACCGAAGTTTACTAGAGATGTAGCACATAAAATACAAAGTTGACCTCTAAAATCAAGTAAAGAAATACAAAAGAGAAGTGAAGGGTTCACGTGCCCTGTACCTCAGCACAAAATTCCAAGAAGATTTAGATAAAATGTTACCTAGTTTGGCATAGTGAAGCAATTGCTTTTCCTCTCCACTATGAATACATCTGCTTCATGAAGTAATACTGAAAAAATAATCGCCAAAGTTTAGGTATTCATGTAAAGAATATGGACCATAAGAATTTCATATGGGACCCTTCTATCCAAAAGTTAAGTGCTCTATGAGTCATCAAATGGAAATTAAAATTGACTTGTAAAATCTTCAATTCCTTTTAGTAAAATAAAATTCACCTTTACAATGGACCTAAGATTTCATCATCATTCACAATTACCTTACTAACCATGAGAGTTTAATAACAATCCAGAATTGGCTAGCTTTTTGAAAAGAGGCTCCTCCACCTATTTGCTGGTTTTCCCATTCTTTCCAGAATTCAATGTCCAAATAACTTGTATCCCATGATCACAAAATTTGGTCCAGTAGGCCATTATCCAAATAATAAAAAACAATTAATATCATGATTGCATGGTATGCATGATCCACATCACACATACACGCACACATATATATAGCATGGCTTCCTGGACATGATATGGTGCATGGATCTACATAATTTCAATAAATTCAATCATATCGATCATTAAGGCATAATTGTAAACAACTTATAATTCTAAACAAGAAGGGCGCCAATCATGATTTGATAGCACAGATTATCCACTCTATCCATTTCTTCCTAACTAGATGTCTCAAAGGTGCTGATGTAAGCCTCCTGAAACTGTTGCCTTTTTCTTCTCGCTCATATAGCCTTCTATAAATACCCTGCACATAATTCAGTCTCCACCTACAGCTCAATTTTATCTTCAAAACGAAGTCTATTGCAAATCTTCATCAATATGGTTCCATCAGAGATCCATGGAGTCAACTACTCAGATCTCGAAATCCCACTAGCTTTTCCTGCCAACTTTGGGTTAATGCAAAGCAATATTCATGCATTTCAGTTCAGTAGATTATTGACCAACTTGCCAAATTATCAGACCATTCTCCCTGGCCTGCAAGAACTCATTCCGTATTCGACGTGCATCAGCAACAACTCAACCTCTGACGAAGCAGAGGACCATCAGCTCAGAATCATCGATGAGAGAAAACAAAGGAGAATGATATCAAATAGGGAATCTGCACGGAGGTCAAGGATGCGTAAACAGAGGCACCTCGATGAACTTTGGTCTCAGGTTCTTCGTCTGAGAACTGAGAATCACCATCTCTTGGATAAGCTAAACCATGTTTCCGAAAGCCATGACAGAGTCATTCAGGAGAACGTGAGGCTCAAGGAAGAAGCTTCTGATCTTCGCCAAATGCTGGCAGAGATCCATATTAGCAACTCTTACAGCATTTTGAGAGATCTTGGAGGATGTGTCATGTGATACGGCTCATCTCATGGCTCAATCTTCAAGCCAGACTCCCACTACTTCAACGAACGTACCCTGATGAGCATGAGCTCTTTTACTGACTGTGAGAGAGAAGTGCAAGAGAGAGGGATGTCGGCTGTAAGATGATCATCTATTTAACTTCTTTTATATTTTCATTGTGTAAACTGTGTTGAGCAATGTTTCTAAGATGCAATAAGATCTGTATGCTGAAACCAAGGTTCGGAAAGGGCATGCTTGGCTGACATCGTCCAAAAGGATACAGTTCACCTTCGCTGCATATGATCCTCCGAGTGAGGATAAAAATTAATTGAAAGGCATCTTATCCTTTGCCAGTACGTCCAACTCAGGTATCATTACCATCTTCCAATGATCAATCAGATCAAGCCACCAGGTCCAATCACCAGTTGTCACCTGGAAGCTGATTGGGAAGGACTATTGAATGGCTCGTGGAAATCCTAATAGAGCACACAGAACACTGTGTAATGCTTCAATTTATAGATTGTTTAAAGGAAAAATGAATGAAGCAAAGGATTTGAAACTAACAACCAGAAGATGGTCGTGCGGTGATTGAATATGCTCCACACAGAAACAGGTTACAGGGACAAGTGGTGGTTGAGTTGCTGGTGATAGTGGCTCATGATTCTAGAACAGCCATATGAAGTGAAACATTAAACAGAAGCCCACCATCATTCAGTGTCTATATTTTCTTTTTGTGGAGGCAGTCGGACATATTTAATTGTATTAAGTCAGTGCTTGTATCGAAAAGCTAGATTCAGGTGGGTCAATTTCATGCATTTTCTTTGCTATCATGATGCTTCAGAACACGGAACTACAACTACCATTCTTCACAGTTGGTAACCTTAAGCCGCTTACATATAAGAACTCAAAATAAGAGAGAGGGATAAATAAAGCAGTCCATCATCTTTATGCAACATCAACTTCGTTGTGCTATCCTAATATCACATGTTTCTTGTCCTAAGAATGTATGCCAATGAACCTTAACCGATCAAACCGAAGGATTATACTGAACAAACCCTCAAGATAACCTTTTCCGTAAAGAAAGTACCATCAAAAGAACCCAGGAAAATTGAACGATACTGACACATTCAATACAGCAATTAAATCTTCCCAATACAACCCTAATACTGACATAATTAATCGATTGAATCAGGCTGAGATTGTCGTTTCTACAATAAATTACTGTGAATATCGCATTGAAACGAGGTTTCTAATGCCACATTGACAATAATATTCCGTGCTCGTGTTTCCGGTGGGTGGCAAGAAGTATAGAGATGCATACTAGAGGCCGGTGACGGCGACGGCAGGGGCGGTGATCCGGCGGAATGCAGACGGAACGCAAAAATAGTGTACAGAAAAAAAAATAAAAATTCTAGAATACATGTATGGGCCAGAAAATTCCCAATTAAAAACGTTGGGCTTGGGCTTTATTGTAGTGAACGTTTTCCTCTTTCACTCTCTCTCTTAATATTTCAAAAAATTTGTCAGCATTAAAGGCAGAAATTTTCTAACCTATGACCAACAATGAGATTTTTGTTATAAATACACATAAATATATATAAATATACATTGATTGTGACAATTTCATAATTTATATCGTTTATAACTATTGGTCCTAAACTCATATATATAGAAAGGAGTCTAATGGAAATAATATACAGACTTTTGACAAGTATTCTAATCTCTTTTCCTTTGCTTTCAGGTTTTTGAGATTACAACACGTTATCAGCACGAAGTTGCTCTTCTGCATGATTTTCTCTCCTTCAAGTTCTTTATTACCTACTGTAAAGTATGTCTACGCTATTATATTTAATATAATATACAAATGCATGATTTACATATTAATTCAAGATATGCAAGATGTTATTGGAATTTTTTTTTACAAGTTAGATGCAGTAAAATAACATTCCTTGAACTAATGAGTAAAAAAAATGGATGGGTGTAGACGCTGCTTACTTGCAACAAATTTATGATTACACAAAATCATTTTCCTTTCCCATACGACCATAAGGAGTGAGGATCCGGCTCATTACCTCTGGAATCCCCTTCAAGATTTTTTTTCTTTTTTTCTCCACAACCCCGGAGATCATTTCGTTCAATACGCTGCTATAAAATTGGGTGCAGAAAACAATTGACATAGAGAGGCAACTTATTCGTATTTACTGACCAGGTTTTTCTATCGAGGCTTCTGAGTTTGTTATGAAAATTTTTAGTACTATAGCTTTGACGTGAATTCATTATCCGTCTTTCTGCCTTGGGTGTGGATTTACTATTGAGAATATGAAAGACGGGATTTTGTTTGCCTTGCTTTAACTGACACGCATAAAATAAAATAAAAATAAAAAAAATTCCAAGGAGTGGAATAGCCTGATAGCCAGTGCTACATCTCAGAATCAAGAACAATTTATGCCTCAATTGCATTGCTTTAGACTGTAAAAGATGTATTTTTCATGAATGTGTCATATGAAAAAAAAGATTGAATGTTTATGACTGTCAATTTTCTTGGGAAGATTACTCCTCACTGACGTTGGCCTTAGAATTTTGGTTATTTTGGTAGTTTTGATTTGTGAAACTGTAACTGCTAATTTATGGTTTCATAAAATAGAACAAATTCTGAAACATAAGAAACTGATTTTCTTATGAAGTTTATGAGTATTTGTGAATAGTTAAATTGATCAATTTCAATGGATAGTTATGGGCATAAAGATGTAAATATGACACACTTTTGGTCTATATGATCTCTTCAATTGAATAATCTGAATTTTGTATTATTATCTATCATATTTACTAACGAATTTTGGTTTCTTAGGCATGTCATAGTTTCTTTGTTAATGAATTAATAAATAAGAATTCATCTCTATAAAAAAAAATCCATAGTCAAACATATTGATTATGAACGTTTATGGTTGTGTTCCATGAACATTAGACTAAGAATGTTAGAATATGAATGTTCAATTTTTCAGAAATGGATATGATTTCAGAAATGTAAGAAACGTATGCTATGCATAAGCACTGGGTTGGCTTGTTTAGACATTCAATAAGTGGTCAAATTGCATTCTTAATGGAACAAAGAGAATAGACTTGGGTTTCTCTTTTTTGCATGATAGTTAAATGAGAAACTATCATGATTATTTCATGATTATTTTGTTAATGTTATTCAAAATGCTATTGCCTTATATTAATTTTTGGTCGATTTAGCATGTAGCATGATCTACCTCACATAGGACTGAAGTGAAAAAAACAGTATATGTACATTCATAATGATTTTACGTGTACGGAATAAATTCTGCCCTAATTAGTTTACAAAAAAAAATCATAATTCATGATTTCATGCAAAATTAAAGTGCATTTATACTTACTAGACTATTTTCATGTTCTAGAAATGGCATACCTTGCAAAATTGGACTTTAATGCATTAGATATTTTGGGAGCAAATTTCTTATCATGGGTTCTGGACGCTGAGATCCAGCTAGAGGCAAAAATCTTAGGTAAGACGATCAAAGCTGAAAATAAAGCAACATCACAAGATCGAGCCAAAGCATTGATCTTCTTGAGGCATCATATCCATGATGAACTCAAAACAG
>JAOWBN010193941.1:0-15422 GCA_028565015.1 Pinguicula moranensis
GAGAAAGAAGGAGCCAAGTACGTGAGGATAGAGCGGAGAATGGGGAAGTTTATGAGGAAATTCACGCTGCCGGAGAATGCGGACACGGAGAAGATCGGCGCTGTTTGCAAGGACGGCGTGCTGACGGTCACGGTGGAGAAACTGCCACCGCCGGAGCCGAAGAGACCCAAAACCATTGAGGTCAAGATCTCCTGAGCCGGATTTGGTTCTCGCGCACTTTGGTTTTTTAGAGTGTCACTATGTCTATGTTCTGTTTTGTTGTGTGCTATGCACCGGAATCTACTCTGCAATTTAAAAGTGCTCTTTTGTTAATTGTGTTGGTGTATGCTCCGCTCTAATATTCTATGTTTTGATCAATAATCTTTTGGGTCTGGCCACCAAATGATAAATCCAGGCCCAGAGATGATGACAGATGTTCTAAGAGTTTCAAAATCGCATCTCTCCATTGGCAAGTCAAGCCAGTGGACACCTCTCGTGGTGTATAATAGAATAAGTTCAATATGCTAGATTTTGTTGGGTTTGGTCTTGTTTGTGCAGCGGCATCGTAATTCAGGTTCCGGGGAATTCGAAGCACGTCGAGTTCGGAAGCTTCGCGAATCGCGACCAATGTGAAAGCTGTTATAGTTCATACCGGAGTCTATTTCGCAGTCTTTACTCTTTACCAGCTGAATTATGGCTGTACGGGTTCGGATGTATTTTGGATAGTCCGACTTCAAAAATTGCTCTCGGTGAACAATCTAGAGCTTTTTTTTTTTGGTAGTTAATGAAAATTAAATTGAATGAAGTAAAGTACACATTGGATAATAATTGTCTCCCATATGGGTAATGGTGCAATCATCTCCTCAAGCTACAATCTTTAAGGTAGATATTACATATTTGTTGCATTTGGCTATTTTATTTGATTAAGATGGGATACGATAGTCTCGCCAATAATGGTGCAAAATTATTGGGATCCGTCTGCTAGCATGATAACCATTATCTTGCTTTTTTTTTTTTTTTTTTCATTATCTTGCTTTAACTAGTACAATTTGAAATTTTTTTTGGATTAAAAAATGCATAGTTTATTTAGTGCATACCTTCTTATGGTGTATCAGATAACTAGTACAATTTTATTTTATTTGGTATTTTAGTATAAAATTGGGATAATCTTATCACATCATATATTTTTGCGTTGTATTATATATTTATCTCTCGTACAAACATTATAAAAGCATTTCTCTTTTTCTCCTGCCAGTTAACATTCACTGACTCATGGGTCTCCTTGACTCTTGAGGATTTCTACTTGTCACCGTTGCATTTTTGCGAACTACTTCATCTTCACGAGCAGCTCAAAAGCGGGTCAAGACAACCACTGGACAAGGATAATACGGAAGGGTTTTCACATGTGTTTATGGAACGTGGGTTGATTAAGGAATTTTCCATCACAATAGTCGACAAACCTCCTCTAATTTTAAAGGTATTAGCTGAATCTCTTAATCCCGCCAAACATAAGTTATGACACCCATGCCACTGACTTCAAAGAACTTTTTTCAGAAAGGATCAAAACGTTTGCAACCACACCTTGTTCCATAGTCTCTGTGTTTATTGGATACTTCAAAGAACGCGTCGTTGAACCTGAACCAGCCTTCGCATGGAACACCCCGTCGGCAGAATACCATGCTTCTCCCTAGATAATTGTACTATTTAGTCAGTGAGATCCTTGCATGGCTATTTTGATGGGCTATTAGGGTTTGGTTTGTTTATTTTTGGTTTATTGTTAACAGGCGGTGTGAAAAACAATATTTGATATGATGGTAAAGAAAGTCATTTTGTTTTTGGATATACACTATCTTATGCAGTTGTTTTTGTTGATGTATATAACAGTGATTTGGGTTGATGTATATCAAGGTATTTTTTTGGTGCTAAAAATGTAGAAATAATTATTATGGAATGTACATATTTTGTAGTCTTCAGACTAAATTTTACCAGCTTGTTGGGAGTTTTTGAAGATTACACTTTGTGGGTGTAAAATAAGTTCACTTAACAGAATTATTATTATTATTGTTTTTTTTGAAACGCCAAATTTCATAAATACAGAATATTTACATAGTGTACAAAGAGCAAGCCCTCAAATAGACAGAATATTATTTCGCCCTAAGCACTAGTTTACATCGACATATTACACATAAATAAGCTATTATTATTGTTGGCAACTATAACATTGCATCAAAGTAAATTAATGCAAAAACTTAGTGTTCATAAGATCAAACACACCAATACTGTTTTCTGACTAAAGTTTACTGTTACATTTTAAAATCCTGCAAGTGCACAAGTCGAACCAGTAATAAACTGGTGAGAGGAGTGTCGAATCACGAAAATTGTAGTTAACAAGCACTAAAATTAACGAGTTTCATACAATTTAGACAAACAAATTCATGAGTTAGCTAAATTATACTTCTAAAATGACGATGATCATAAACAAAGTTCTACCACCAATTAAGTTCTAGGAGAAATGTTAGGATGAGAATATCTAGGAGAAATGTTAGGATGAGAATATCTAGGAGAAGTACTGGAATGAGAATATCTAAGAATCTTAACTTCACCACTTGACTCCCTCGAAAGATTTCATAGATGGTTTAGCATGTTTTGCTTCTAACTTATTGCCTACTGGATTCGCCCATTCTGGATGCAAATCTTTCTCAAGAATAAGTATCCTTTTTTGATTCACTAATGCACACCTCTCGAATGTCACATTTAACTAAACCAAAGACCTTACTCACAGGTAATCCACACTTGATAGCATCAATCCTATAGTCACTCTCATGCTATAGCAATTTACGTGATTTTTGTCATGCCTAACGTAGCTTGAGCCTCTCGGCCTCTCACTACGTTTAATGCATTTACCAATGTTGGCAAAACAAGGGCAACTGGGGAAGAAAAGACAACAAAATCAAGCATATCATTAGCATTAAAACTACCTAAACATTATATGATCTCCCGAGTTTGTTAAAGGGCTATATTGTACCATAGACAAGAGGTTTAGCCCATGCTTAAGGAAGAGGCTACAATAGCAAACGTATAACGAGAGTTCATCATAACTACACAGATTTTAAGATAAATTTTCTTGAGCTTGTGTTCACGGGATGTTCGTCCTGAAACCCTTGTTTCGCCATGTCTCCATATTTCTTCCCTACTTGGACTCATTTTCCCTTTTGAATGTCCTTGTGCCTTTTATATCATGTTGGGTAGCTTCCATCGGAAGCTTGGAGTCAAAATGAGGGAAAAAATCATCCGCCTAGAAAGTTTAGTGCACGTTAGATATGTTTAAGCACCACCATGCAAAAATCAGTCAAAGTAAGCTGGGGCCGTGACTCGGATTTATGGGGCAAAAATTCTAACGCAGCGTGCATCAAATGAGCAGTTCTTGTCAAAGCATTGGAAATGGCTATAAAAAGTATATTCCCTATCTGAATTAAGCCAGATTAGACCAGAATAGTCTACATTAAATGTGTATAAAATTGACTCATCAAGTATCCCAAAACTTAATTCGTTTTTTGTCCTCAAGCTGATATGTCCTGCTCAAGCATATGCACACAACCTATAATCATTGGGTTAATTCTCTTTACTCGCGGCCATCACTATCTTTGAGCCATTTTGTTTATAGGGGTTGATTGAGATAAGCATATGTGGATTTTCACATTTTTCAGGTGAGGTCTCTGTCTTCAAATTAAGATTGAGAATTTATCCTAATCAATTTCTTAATTCTTCTTCATCTCTCTCACTTTTTTCCATGTCAAGGCAATCAGCGATTGAGATAGACTTTATTTTAACAACTACAATTAACATGCTCTAAATAAGATCATACGTAATACATCAGTCTTGTGAACTATTTGTAATAAAACATTCAGAAGCATTCCTATACATTGTGAATGCTGATTTTCCTTGTACTAATCTTGAATGCTACAAGGATTAGATTTTTGCGGCTTTTCCTCACAATTTTTTTTTTTGCTTTTGCTTTTTCATTTTCCATAACTTGTCCTGTTCTTAGTTTAGGCTCAGAGAGGTTAATTTGGATTCAAAATTTTTTTCGGTGTGCGTAATCAATCAAAGCCTAAGTTTGGATTCCTCACCAAAAATATCTTTTGTTTTTAAATCTCTTTCCCACAATGCTTTCTCATTTATGTCCCTATTTCTACTTTGTGATTTAAGCCTTGCACATCCTAAGTTCTAAACATGTATTTATCTAATTATAAAATACAAATATAACTAAAGCAACAACCATAAACAATTCAATGACAAAAGATGGTTCAAAGTTCAAAAGGAAGCAACAAAGAATAATAGCTATATACGCAACAGTCTAAAGCAATAGTTCAAACCATCCCCAAACTTATGAGACACTGCCCTAGTGGATATAGAAAAGGGCAATGAAAGGAAAGCAAAGCAATGCTCCCCTGAGGCAGGCAGAGTAATGCTTCATTCAGAGTCGGAGTCTGATCCCACTAGGTTGTACGTGCGCTCTCCATCCTCCTGCTCGTCCTCATCCTTGTTTTCATCATCCCCAGTTCCTGCAGCTGCATCACCAAGTGGTGCTGGTGGAGTGAACTTGATAGGTAGTGACAGCAGGCTGATTGGATACTGTATCCCCTTGGTTGTGGACATCAGGACAATATTTGTGTAGAGTGCAACAACACAGCGATAGGTATGATCCACGAAGGATTCCCACTGTATTGCCGTCGGTACAGAGGTTGCCTGCATCTCGGGGCTAGAGCTTGATTCTTGCAGAGGTAGAGATGGTGTTACAATTTTACCTTTTCCTTTTGCCTTGAACACATTGGAGGGCTCGGGTATTGCCTCAACTTTGATGGATCTGCGGTCAGAATAGACCCCCATCTTGTTAATCAGTCCTGGTCCTATATCCAGCGCTGAAGGGAATAGTTTCTCATCATCTGCTAAAGCTACACCAACCTTCAAACACATTGCGGTGATCAAGGGGGAAAAGTGCAGTGAACTTGGTTGCTTCTCCATGACATCCTTATAGATGACTTTGCCCACGTTGATGCTGCGTCCAATATGTGTAAAGGCATTAGCCATGTGCAAACAAACAGATGCCACATAAGAACATTAACGTAACAATCAACTTTGTTGACTCCCAATTCAATCGGCCGAGGGCTGGTGGACATCTTCCAAGTCATTCTCGATACATACAAGAATTGGGCCACATCGGCCAGATCCGGATATCCTCCACTTAACTAGGAAAACTCATCATTCTCCTAGCAAACCAGATTCCAGATTTGGTTGATTTCAGTCAGGCTAAATGGCACTAAGGTTCACCTAACATTGACCTTCCCATCATCCATGGTTCCTAGATGTGCATAAAACTCTCGCACCGAATTCGGGGCATACTCGCTCGGAGTTCGCAAGAACTGAGTCCTGTACCTATACTTAACAGATTTCCTTAGAGTAGGCATCGATTTTGAAGAAAACCCTATTTCTCTAATGATATATAGCACCCACACAGTGGAATCAATGAACTCCTTAGCATGATTGTTTAGAAATTTATCAGGAACAACTACCTTAGTGAGTCTAGCTTTTTTGGATGACATTTCTGTCTGAATGTTATGAAACACTTGAACAAAGAGAGTTCATACTTATCCATACTTGCTTCGGAACTCATAAAAGGGCGTCTGCTTGGTTGAAACATGAGATAACGACCATGCCGGATGGTGAACTGTTCCAATTCTCCAGAGGAAAATAGTTGGTCTAGGTTTTGTCGTGTTCGCTGAGAGATATGTGTGTGAAGACACAGGACAAACTTAAAACTTTTATATTGGGACATGCAAGGGCTGATTTTTGCAGTTACTATAGCAGTTATGGTTGCTATGTCTGGATAAATGTCACGTAAGTTACTGTAGCTTAAATAGTTAAATTCATTTCAAACGTGGATTGTACAGTACGTGGGCAGTTTAATCCAAATGTGTGTCATGTTCCGCATCAACTACTACTCTATGTCCTTGCATTTATTGAACCGATGAATTCACCCTACACGTAATGGCAATTCAAGTTAAAGGATGGTGACTACTATCTAGATCAAAATGTCTACATAAATCAAAAGTCGTAAACTAAAAAAATTGCAATAACTGCCATGTATAGATGAATAGCTTCCCTTTTTCCAGCTTACATATCAGCATATGGTACTAATTCAAATGAGCTAAAATAAATAGAAGGGTTGGGGATACATCCCTGAATGGTTATAAAGGGCTTTGGGTTACCTTCCAAGAAGCGCTCTTTTAATGTCATTAGCTTGACATTTCTTAGCTTCAGTAGTGATTAGAGGTTGTGAGGCTCTCCTAGTTTGTGCCCCCCTCATCATACAGTTTCAATCTTTGCCCATTCACTTTTAAAATGCCTTTGTCCGGATGAGCAATCTCAATGGCTCCGTATGGAAATATTTGTGTGATCTCAAATGGTTCAGACCATTTGGACTTTAGTTTTTCTGCAAATAGTTTTAGTATAGAATTAAATAGTAGTACCTTCTGTCCTGGATAAAAGTGTCGTATGGATAAATGTTTATCATGTCAGGCTATAGTTCCGTCTTTATAAATCTTGGCATTCTCATAAGCATCATTCATTAGCTCATCCAGCTCATTCATTCGTAGCAGTCTCTTGTCACCTGCAACCTTCATGTTGAAATTTAGATTGTACATAGCCCAATAAGCTTTGTGTTCGAGTTCCATAGGGAGGTGGCATGCTTTCCCATATACTAAACGATATGGGGGCATGACAAAGAGTTCAACTTCAAGGATATTTTGATGAGGCATCTCATTCCTTTTGGAAATCTGGTCCATTCCTTTGGCATCTATCACAGGCGCTGACAAAAGATTGTGCATCTGTAAACAAAGATGACCAATAGAAACCACTGTGAAGCACTTTTGCTGCTGTGCGATTTCCTCCAAAATGTCCTCCACATTCCAAAGTATGGTAGTGGGTCAGTATGGAGTACATCTCCTTTTTTGGAACACATCTGCGAATCACTTGCTCTAAGCAATATTTGTACAATACAAGCTCATCCTACAGATAATACTTATGTTGAGATAAGAATATCTTCTTTTGTTGCAATGATAGCCCATGAGGGACAATCTTACATGCCACATAGTTAACAATGTCTGCAAACCATGGCTCTTGACTACCTTGAACAGCTAGCAGTCTCTCATCTAAGAAATAACCATTGATTGGTAGTTTATTCACTTCAATACTATTTTGGTTTTTCAACCGTGAAATGATCAACTACCATATTTTCAGATCCCTTTTTATCCTTAATATCTACATCAAATTCTGGCAACAGCAAAATCCACCTTATTAGTTTTGGTTTGGCATCTTTCTTAACCATAAGATACTTAATTGCTGAATGTTCGGTATAAACCACTACCTTACTCCCAAAAACACATGGTCTAAATTTATTGAAGGCGAAGACCACTTCTAAGAGTTCCTTTTCAGTAGTGGCATAATTTAATTTAGGGGCATTCAAAGTTTTGCTTGCATAATAAATGGTATGAAACACTCTGTCCCAGTACAGCTCCTACTGCATAATCACTTGCATCGCACATAATTTCAAATGGCTTCTCCCAATTAGGTGTTTCTATAATAGGAGCAGTTGTCAATTTACTTTTCAAAAAGTTGAAAGCTTCCATGCATTTCTCCTCAAAATTAAAACAAGCATCTTTTTCTTGAAGCTTGCATAATGGTCTTGTAATGTGGGAGAAATCTTTAATAAATCTTTTGTAAAAGCCTGCATGTCCTAGGAAGCTTCTTACTCCCTTCACAGAAGTTGGTGGTGGTAGCTTGGATATCACCTCAATTTTTGCTTGATCAACTTCTCTCCTCAAACTTGACCCTTTGTGTCCTAACACAATTCCCTCTTGCACCATAAAATGGCATTTTTCACAATTGAGTACCAAGTTGGAGTATTCGCATCTCGCCAATACTAATTGTAGATTACATAGACATCCTTCAAATGTAGATCCCACCACAGATAAGTCATCCATGCAGACCTCAATATTGTGTTCCACCGTGTCAGAAAAAATGGCTGTCATACATCTCTGAAAGGTAACTGGGGCATTGCAGAGTCCAAATGGCATATGACGAAATGCATATGTTCCATAAGGTGCAATACGGATTTTGTTATATCCTGAGTAGCCATCAAGATAACAATAATATTTATGCCCTGCAAGCCTATCCAACATCTGATCAATAAATGGTAATGGATAATGATCCTTTCTTGTGGCTTTATTCAGTACTTTGTAGTGCATGCAGATCCTCCATCCAATTATAGTCCCTTTAGGAATGAGTTCATTGTGGTAATTTACTTCAACTATCATTCCACACTTTTTGGGAACGCATTGTACTGGGTTGATCCCGCTATTATCTGAGATTGGGTACACTACCCCTACATCTAACCACTTCATAATTTCTTTCTTAACCACTTCCTTCATTATAGGATTTAAACGACGTTGAACAGCTACCATTGGCTTGCTTCACTCTTCTAATAATATTTTGTGCATACATACACACTGACTGATTCCCTTTATATCACACTTGTAGTCCCTGAGCACGTGCAACAAGCTACTCTCTTCTTGTTGAGAAATAGTGCTAGAAATAATCATTGGCAGGGTATTATCATTGCCCAAGAATGCATACTTTAAATGTGTGGGCAATGTTTTGAGTTCCAGAGTGGGAGGTTGCTCAATTGAGCTAACTTGAAGCTTAGGCCGCTTACCAAGCATTGTTATAAGTTTCATTAGCCTCAAGCCAATTAACATATTCTTTGCGCCTGGTTCCTCCAAGACGGTAGGGTCAGTGCTAACGAAACAATTCTCCAAGTCACTTCTTTGATATTCATAGTCTGCCAGAGGTAGTTGGTCTGTTAAATTTATACTTAGGCAATCTTCTTGGTGATCTGGATGTCTCAATGTTTGAAACACATTAAACTTTACTTCATTTCCTTGAACATCAATCAATGCACCCCTTGTAGCTAAAAATGGCTGCCCAGAAATAATTGGTATGTCACGGTCTTCCTCAATGTCCAGAATGACAAAATAAATTGGAAAAATAAATTTATCCACTTTAACCAACATATCTTCAATTATCCCCAGGGGTGCTTAATAGATCCGTTTGCCAGATACAGAGAAATAGTTGTAGGCTGAGCTTCTCCCAATCCAAGCTTCTGAAAAATTGACAAAGGCATGAGATTAATACTTGCACCTAAGTCACACAATGCTCTGGCAAATGTAGAATTTCCAATGTAACAAGGGATATTAAAACTCCCTGGATCCTTCAGCGTTGGAGGCAGTTTATTTTGGAGAATTGCACTACATTCTTCAGTAAGAGCTATAGTTTTATAGTCTTCAAACTTTCTTTTGTTGGACAAGATGTCCTTCATGAACTTCACATAACAAGGCATTTTCTCTAGCGCTTTGGCAAAAACAATGTTAAAATGCAATTTCTTAAATACATCAAAAAACAGTTTGAAAATGTTTATCTAACTTTCCATGTTTCAATCTCTGAGGAAATGCTACTATTGGGTTTCATCAGAACTTTGTGGAGTTTCCTCTTAATACTTGGGGCATCCTTGGGGGTGTTCTCCATTGTTTTTCCATTTCTAAAAATTATTGCTTGGCATTGTTCTTTGGGATTTACTTCTGTAGTACTTGGCAGCGTTCTTAGAGGTCTTTCTGCTAACTATTTTATTAATTGACCTACTTGAGCTTCCAGATTTCTCATTGCCACTGTATGATCTATAAATTGTCTCTAGTCTCTTGCATGAATTCATGTGAAGTTGTGTCTAGCTACAACATTAGATCTTGACTATTTTTGGTAGCCAGAGCCAGCTGATTTATTAGATCCTTTGATGATGGACATTGTTGTGGTATTATTGGTGGCCTTGCCACCTGATGATGAGCCTGAAAATGTCTTGATCCTAGAGTTCAGTATATATTGGTTGTTACTCCATGAGAAATTTGGATGATCATTCTTTCTTGGATTGAAGTTGGTGCACTCCGAATTGTTGGGATATTTTGGGTAATTTGCCACATAGTTGAGTTGCTCCATTGGGATATTATCACTTGATGTCATTTCCTGACATTTTTCTCGAGAGTGAGGTCCTCCACATACTTCACAGGATAGTTGTTGCACCACCATCACTGGCTTTAGATGCATTCCTTGATTTATAAAAATGAGTGCTCATGCCCTGCATGGCGGCTGTCAAAGCGTCTCTAACAATTTTGGGTTGTCTCTTTCAGTAGGTCATCTATAACAATTTTGGGTCATTGCTTCTAAGAGTGTATATGCTTCATTGTATGACTTTTTCATAAATGTGCCATTTGCAGCGGCATCTATCTCTCTTCTTGTTGTGCTTTCTAATCCATTGTAGAATGCTTGGAGCTGCTTCTAGTGTGACAAACCATGATTTGGACAACTCCTCAAGAGATCCTTAAATCTCTCCCATGCTTCGTACAAAGTTCCTATGTCTCTCTGTTTAAAGGATGTGATCTCACTTAAGATTCTCGCAATCATGGAAGGTGCAAAGAACTGCGTCAGGAATTACTTCCTCAAGCCATCCCACGTATGAATGAAATCAAGACTTAATGACTGCAGCCACCTGCGGGCGTTCTCCCCGAGTGAAAATGGGAATAATCTGAGCTTAATAGCATCCTGGGTGATACCTGAGTACTTGACCGTGTCACAGATTTCTACAGAGGCACTAATGTGTGAGTTGGGATCCTCCATGGCTGATCCACCATATGTAGAGTGTTGCATGAGCAACTAAATTGTGGCCAACTTAAGCTTGAAGTTGTTTGCTTGTATGGTTGGTCTTTTTATAGAAGGAACAACTTCCCTAGCACGAGGAAGTGCTAAGTCTTACATAGGGAGATCACCCTCATTTGGCACCACTACCATTTTAGCGTTGTCTATCTCTTGTTGGCGTTGTATTCTTTCCTGCTATTGAGCTCTTCTTCGGGCTTGGAATGTCCGTTCAATTTCTGGATCCTCTTCACCAAAAGTTTCACCCTCCGACGGGTTCATGTACACCTGAAAGGAAGATTCATAAAGTTAAAATAGTAAAATAAAAGTCCAATCTCGTTACAAACTCGCGTGGTATTGATATTGTTAATTCTAACCATCCCCGGCAACAGTGCCAAAAACTTGTTGCATTTTAAAATCTTGCAAGTGCACAAGTCGAACATGTAATAAACCGATGAGAGGAGTGTCGAACCACGAGAATTGTAGTTAACCAGCACAAAAATTAATGAATTTCATATAATTTGGACAAGCAAATTCATGAGCAAGACCTTACTCACAGGTAATCCACACTTGGTAGCATCAATCCTATAGTCATTCTCATGTTATAGCAATTTACATGGGTTTTTCCATGCCTAACGTAGATTGAGCCTCTCAACCTCCCACAATGCTTAGCCTCTATTTTGCGCAGCCTTCTTAAAATTATAATTGGCTTATAAGTACTTTTTTTCAAAAAATAACTCCTCATTTTTTTAAAAAAGGTGCTTATAAGCCAATTATAAGCATAAGAAGGCTGCACAAAACACCCCCTTAATGCATCTACCAATGTTGTCCAGACAAGGGTAGATGAAGAACGAAATACAACAAAATCAAGCACATCATTAGCGTTAAAACTAGCTAAACATTATATGATATCCCGAGTTCGTTAAGGGCTATATTGTACCCTAGACAAGAGGTTTAACCCATGCCTAAGGCTGGGGACACACTAAAAAACACATAACGAGAGTTCATCATAGCTACACATATTTTAAGATAAATTCCCTTGAGCTTGTGTTCACGGGATGTTCATCTCGAAACCCTTGTTTTGCCGTGTCTCACTATTTCTTTCCTTCTTGCGCTCTCTATATCACGTTGGGTAGCTTTCATTGGAATCTTGGAGCCAAAATGAGGGGTAAAATCGTCCAACTAGAAAGTTTAGTGCATGTTAGATGTGTTTAGGCCCCACCATGTAAAATCAGTCAAAGTAAGCTAGGGCCATGACTCGGATTTATGCAGCAAAATTTCTAACTTTAGGGCCTTTTATTCTTCATTTTCCTACAACGTGCATCAAATGAGCAGTTCCTGTCAAAGCATGGGAAATGGACATAAAAGGTACATCCCCCTATCAGAATTAAGGAAGATTAGACTAGAATAGTTTACATTAAATGGGTATAAAATCGGCTCATCATTTGCCATGGAAGAACAAGTTCATAAAATCAATACGACCACCTTGGCCAAGATTATGCCATACACAATAATGTCCCTCGTTCATAACAAGGTAGTTTACCAGTTTCACCTTGTTCTCAAAGGACAGTACATCCATCTCATCCAATACTTTCAGTAGCCGGGTGGCTTTCTGCATCTTGTAATCGTTCCCTCGTCTTTCTTTTTAGGCGTAGAAGAGCATCTCTACCATGGAAAACATAGCATCACACTTATCAAATATGTTCTCGTCCGTATTGTAGAAGCTTGATAGGCTTTCGGTGGGGGCTGCCTTCTTACACTTTTTACTATTGCCACTTGTTTCAGGCTCCACGGTTGAAGGTTCATTTTCAGGTGGACCATATCCTTCTGTTGCGACGAGTCACCACCTTCCTCATCATTTGTGCAAGAGAGGTTAGAGTCCAACAAGTACATTTTTTCCTCAATGTTTGGTGCCTCTGAGTGTTCATCTTCAACGTTTGTGTGGTCCTTTGCACCCGAGTCTTGCGCTCAACATTGCCCGAAGAATTTACACCAAGTTTCATAACGAGGAAATGAATTCCCTCTTAGAGTCTTGAATCTACTATTAACTTGTAATACAAAAGTGGATTAATACACATACAAATGCAGAAACAAGAACCCATGAATATAAACGAACTTGTGCCAACACTATACACATTTCCTCGTGGTCAACCACAGATGTATGTGTCTCCTGATCTACGAAATTCCACTCAGTTTTGTGAACTCATGCAGGAGGCGCCAATTTTTGCTCCAACTATGTAGTTTGTTCTCCACATTTTTTTCAATGTTCCGACTACTTCGTATTATTTGTCTGATCCTCACAACACACTTATCATGCACTCTCCTCTTCCACCCTTGACCAGCCTTATATCCTTTCATAGCTAGTTCCCTAAGAACACAAACCATGGCCTTCTCTTCATCCATTATGAAATAAAGTTTCTTTTCTTTGCCTACCACTTCTTTTTCTCTCTTTCATCCATTGGGTAGCAGATATACTTAAAAATAGGATGGTCATTACAATATGTAAAAGTCAAATGATCAGGAGGACATCTATCATGGGTAGAAAATTTGTGGACAACAATATCAGGAAATATGGGAGGTGATATAGTACCTGAATCCGATGAAGACTCTGGCGAGGGTGTAGTGGAGCGTTGCCGATGAGTATATGTTTGAAGTGGAACTGGATCTGGAGGAACAAGGATTGATCCAGGACAAGTGAAGGGTCATGTATCGAGATAGGACTATCTTTTAGTTTTTTTTTTATAAAACAAAAAACTTTGAATAATCCAGTTTTTTGTAAGGGAATATCTTCCACAGTAGGAGGAACAATGATATCCAGAGAGGAAGCAAAACCTGTGAAAAATGGAAATACTCCAAGAACGTGACATTCAAAGAGTGATAAAAATGACGAGTGATAGGATCATAGCATATATATCCTTTTGACATAGAGGAATACCCCACAAAGACATAACAAACACCCTTATCATCAAGTTTTGTACGGGTAGGATTTCTAATTTAGACAAATAAGGTACACCCAAAAACCCAAGGAATAATTGTGAATAGCATGTTATCCGACTTAAGAACATGAAGTGGATCTTTACCATGGAGGACACAATTAGGAGTCTGGTTAATAAGGTAAGTGATAGTAAGAACACCCATGTGCCAAAAATTCTTAGGCACTCCCATACCTCGTAGAAACAACAAACATAAGATGATAGTTCTTACGTTCTGCCACACCATACTTCTCAGGAGTATAGGGGCAAGCGAGTTGTTGAAAGATGCCACATTTGTTAAGTTTGAACCGAAATTCATCTGAAATATATTCTCTAACGTTATTAGAACGAATGTTATATACCATAGTATAAATTGGGTTTTGACCATTTGTAAGAAAGTGCGAAAATGGGAGAAAATTTCAAAAAAACATCATGAGATAAACTCAGGTGCAACGAGTATAATCATCAATGAATGTGAGATAATAATGGTGTTGTGAGAAGGTTGTGATAGGTGAAGGTCACAAAACATTAGAATGAATAAGATAAAAAGCATTAGGTGCTCTGTGCATTCGAGGAATGTAAGAAGTACATGTATGCTTAGCTATTCACAAACCGGACAGTGAAAATAAAAATCCTTGCAAGCTTTATTCAAAGAGGAGAATAACCAATATAAATACTGAAAATTTGCATGTCCGAGACGAGTATGCCACAAATCACGATTTTCGGGGAAAATGCATAACCATGTGAGGCTGGCAAAACAAAGTCATGAGAAGGTTGTGAGACATTGACTTGAAACGAAGAAGCCTGAGATTGTGCGGATCACTTAAGTAGTAGAGGCCGCCACTCACATACCCACAACCAAAAATCTTCTTCGTATTCAAGTCCTGCAAATAACAACAATGAGGCAGAAAAACAACAACACAATTATGATCTTTAGTAAGACGATGGATAGAAAGAAGGTTATAAGAGAGATTGTGAACATAATAAATAGACGAAAGAGTGATATGAGGAGACAATTGAGCATCACCCTGACTATTGATGGGAATGGAAGACCCATCTGTAATACGAATTGACTCATTTATGGGGATGAATGGGGAAGTAAAAGGAGACAACTCACCGGTCATACGATTATTTTCCCCAGAATCCAGAATCCAGAATCCAAGCAGGATGAGTTGACTTACCATGAAGAGTAGTAGGAGTATTTGCAATAATAACAACAGCCGTAGGACCTAAAGTCGAGGAATACGGACAATTATCCCTAGTAAGATGGCCTGAAGGGACAACAGTGTCAATCGAGCACCATGTCAATCATGAAATGAACTCAACAAGTCAAAAGTGACGTGTCAGAAGTAATCGATTGAGAATTAATGCTACTTGGCAATATCAACAACATAAATTCAAGTTCGCAGTGAGATTGGCACAAAATGCACTCTGCTGGATAGCACGCCGGATGAGACAATGAAAACGGATGTCTTCCAAATATGGGATGATGGACATGAAGGATATAAAGGCTTGATTTCTAAAATTTCGGAATTTTTCAAATCCGAACCAAACGTGAAATCGAAGCCAAAAACTTATATATCCGCGTACTAGATGTTAGGATCAAAAGGCTTGATTTCTAAAATTTCGGAAATTTTCAAATCCGAACCAAACGTGAAATCGAAGCCAAAAACT
>JAOWBN010193951.1:0-27519 GCA_028565015.1 Pinguicula moranensis
ATATGTGTTCATTTAGCATGCTTTATGATTTATTATTATGAGATAATAATAATAGGATTATATGCATGTTAGGCAACTTAAACAAGATGAGAACTAAACATATCAAATCCCTCATAACAATAATCAATGTCTCCCCTTTTCGAATGTGTCTGAAAATGGTGATGCCTTCCATTATTATGGTAAAACGGCCCTCTTGATCGTTGGTTCACTTTTTGAGTTTTCCTCAAGGCGACCAACTACCTCGTAGGAAGTTTTATCATGAAAGTTATGACGTCCGGAATAATGGTGCTTTGACTTGACTAAAACTCTTGGCTTGTTGAGCTTCCCTCAAGGTCTGGAGTATTAGAGACAAAGTATTGGTAAGGTTATAGAGTTAACTACCCAAGCAAAAGCAAGTAGTTGCAATGTGTTGCAATTGTTGAGTGACAACTACCCTTGGTAACCATAGTTGGGTTGTTGAGTTTCCCTCAAGGTTTGATTATGTTTTGACTGGGATCCTTGACCCACTAGAAGATTAATTAATCTTCCGAATCAATGTAGAGGGTTATTGATTTGAAATAAAATAGTGGTAGCAAAATGGATATGTAAAGTCTACTATATTCATTTTGAATATATATAAAACAACAAAGTCTTATATTTTCCTTTGCATGCTTTGTAGATGTCTTCCACGCAATTGAATCTTCGTTTTATTCTCGAATCCCACAAGCTAATTGGCGCTAATTACTTGGATTGGCAACGAAATTTGAAAATCGTTCTCAAAACAAAAAACTTGCACATGTCCTCAAGACAACATGGCTTCTAAGAGTGTGTAAGCTTCATTGTAAGATTTTTTCATGAATGTCCCATTGGCTTCTACATCTATTTCTCTTCTGGTGGTGTTATCCAACCTATTATAAAATGCTTAGATTTGCCTCCATCGTGGTAGTATATGGTTTGGACAACTCCTTAGTAAATCCTTAAATCTCTCCCAGGATTCATACAACGTCTACATGTCTCTTTGTCTGAATGATGCAATTTCACTCAATAATCATACTGTCATGGAGGGTAGAAAGAATTGAATGAGGAATTTCTTCTTTGTTTCTTCCCAAGTGTATAATAAGTCCGGAGCTAACATTTGCGGCAATCTCTTTTGCTTTATCTTTGAGTAAGAACGGGAACAACCTTAATTTGACAGCGTATAAAGTCACTCATGCATACATAAGAGTGTAACATATCTTCACAAACTACTCTAGTCATTAAACTACAGATCAGACAATGAACAGAGATGATTAAATGCAGTGTAATAAAGATAGATCTGGTACAAAGATTTGAGATATCCAAGGGATTGCAACTTCATAACTTAAGTCCCTTAGGTACAATTATAACTTGATTAGTCATGGATTAATTGTTGTATTGTGCATACCTGATTCACCTATCCTAGACTATTATATCTTTTGACCTATAAGCGTCCTTTACTAATTTACAGATGATCATCTCTCGATGTCATATACATGTAAACCAGAGAGATTACTCTCAAGTGATACTCATATGGTAGCACCCGATATGGACCTTAGTATGCCTAGCATAACTTGTGTTTATCGACCTCCAATTACACTTAGAGCCTACTCTAAGATTAGAAACTATAAATACAACTATCCATGGTAAACATTTCATAACCTCCTCGAGTTCTTTAAGGGTTACATCGCTTCTCTGGATTTAATGGTTTAACTCATGCTTAAGGCATACGCCATTCTACATACACACAATATTGAGGTCATCACAAGACAAAAAGAGAATCGGATAAGAGCTTCATGATCACAACTTATGTTGGATGACAAAGTGTATACGAATGAGTTCATATGCATGCATGTATTTGAAAGATTTACTTTTCAAAATCAAAAGTTTGGTTTTGACCGAAACTAAAAAAAATTTAGACAAAATTGTTGTAGTGGCTATAGGCCCGGTCTGTATCCTCCATGATGTTGTATAAGGATGAGTAGTTGCTTATATACAACGAGAGGTTAAACCTTGAAGAAGAAGGTGTTAATGTTATGTCCTAAGTCCAAGAACCTTAGACCTACGTATTAGCACTTTAATGTATATATATGACTGTAACAACCTTCACTACTTATTTATTTATATTCTTTATTTACAACATGTAAAATAGTCAAGACTAGCGTTGATAGCATAGAGTTTATCACAAAGAAATGTGATGATGAGACCACTCTAATTAAAGTTATCAATACTAAACGTCCCTAACTATAGTATTAGTGAGATAAAACATCACTAATACGGAAAAATTAGCATGTTCTCAGCCAATTCCTTTTGAAGGAAAGAGTTGATCTCGTCAACTATAGTGTTGTGACACTTGAGATAGAAACATGGATGCTTGTAGTTGACAAGTATATCGGATTGCCCTACATAGAGATCACCATATTATCAATGGATGATACTCTAAAGAATAGTGGGTGTAAGTGATCCATAGACTTGAGATCGCCATATAAAGATCTTGAGTATGAATACTACTCTTTAATTCTATTAAGAGTTACACCGTGAATGGGTAACAATGGGAGTCTTGAAATGTTTGAAGTACAGAAAGATTATGAGTGATCAATAACACATTCACTGCTCCTAAAACGTTAGGAGAAGATATTCCTATGGCCACTTATAAGAAGTCATATTAGCCTTGGCAAAGCACAACTTTAATTAGAAAGAATTTCTAGTTAGAATTTAATGATCATGAGTTTCGGTACAGGAAATTTTATGTATATAAATGAGGATGATAAAGAACTTCAATATACGAGATTAGGAATATATTCTTGGTGAGAGGATATTAATTATACGATAACTAAATATTGAAAGGACAGTCTTCTATGACTATTCTCAATGCTTAGGGGCCATGATATATTGCTATAGGTCATGCATGGTCTATGGACTAGAATTAAGGAATAATGAGTTAAAAGTGTTTAATTCATTAACAATAATTTGATTATGTTAATTCTAGGTCCATTCCCAATTTTTTGAGAACCTATAGGGTCACACATATTAACATCATTGTCTTGAGGGGTCAAAGTGTGATTAAGGAAAAAGTATAAGGGTCAAATTGAATTTTTTGATACTTCAATGACTAGTATGAAATTATGGGATTATGGATATACATGCTATGCACGAACTCACATACATAGAGGTGTACAGAAACCTCATGAAGAAGGATTTTACAACAACATGACACATAATGAAGTGTCAATTGTTGAAACACATGTATACCTATGGTTAAATAAGACATGTGTCTATATCATAGACTCATGACTACCTCTATAAATACTTTAATCTTATTACAAATATATAAGTGTGGTCGAACTTTAAGGCCTTGATAAAATTGTTGAGAAGTTCCGCATCCTTGTTTCATTCTCTACCCGAGAAGGACTTGGATTTTTTGGGCCAAAACTTGTATGACTTTTCTTCTCTTTTCTAAGCCTTGAAGTGTGGAGCTAGTACTCCTTTATTCACTTATAAGTTATACACTTAGGGTGTATAAACCTCAATAGAAGTGGTGGTGTGAACTAGTGATTCTACAAAAAGTATAAAAGTTCCTTCCCCCTTGTAACATTAAGCTATGTAAATTAGCAAAGATTCATGGTCAAAAGATCTCTGAAATTTTTTACATGCTTAACACACGCTTATGTTTATGATACTGCATGTATTTTGTATCATGACACGTAGTGTAGCTATCAGATATATTACAAGTGGTTTCAGAGCCATTTTGCAAGGTTTATCACACAATTTATGTTATATGACAAATGATGTATGGATAAGTTTATGTGCATGAATGTTTTTCTTGAAAGATTTCTTCTCAAAATCATAAGTTATGTTTTGATTGAAACTTAAAATTTTTGTGGACAAAATTATTTTAGTGGCTAGATGCATGGTTTTGATCCTCCATGATGTTGTACAAGAATAAGTAATTGCTAAAAAACATCTAAAGGTTAAGCCTTGAAAAATGGACCTACAAATCGAAACAAATTTCGGATATTTTGTCCAAAAGACGTAGCCTAAGATTCAAGAACTTGTTCTTGCATGCTACTTCAAGCTCAAGAATATGTTGCATGTATGTATTCTTTGTAGTATTCTAACATTTCATCATTTATTTAATTTTTAATTAAATATGTTGCATGGTGGTTGATCATGGACTAAAGCCCAATAGGATTGTGCTTATTGTAATAACTGTTATTACTTTAATTAGTTGTTGAATGAATGCAATATAGATATTCATAATATGGCTTGTACACCATGTCTTTCTTATAATTCTTTATATAATTCTTTTTTCATCGCACTCTACCCAAATATAACTTGGGGTTTCTCAAAGAATTTAATTATTCATTAGTTTTGTTGGAGAAAAATTGTTAAAGTTAGGCTAATAATTATGTAACTCAAGAGAAGGAAGCCACCAAGAAAAAGCCGAGAAGACGTGGAAGAACACCCTTAGGATAAACTCCCTAATTTCTTAATTTGTAGAGTCCAGGACCATGATTATATGTGTTTATTTAGCATACATTATAATATTATGTGATAGTAATATAGAATTATATGAATGCTAGAAAACATGATGAGACTAAAATATATCAAATTCCTCGAATAATAATCAAGTCTTCCCTTTTATCAAATGTGTTTGAAAAGGATGATGCCTTCCATTGTTATGGTAAAACAACCCTCATGATCGTTGGTTAACTTGTTGAGTGACCATCTACCTTATAGAGAGTTTTACCATGAAAGTTGTGTCTTTCAAAATATTGGTCACTAAAACTCTTGGTTTGTTGAGTTTCCATCAAGGCCTTAAGTGTTAGAGGCAAAGTCTTGGTAAGGTTAAAGAGTTAACTACTCAAGCAAAAGTATGGATGTGCAAAGTATTGGAATTATTGAGTGATAACTATCCTTGGTAACCATGGTTGTCTTGTTGAGTTTCCATTAAGGTTTGATCATGGTTCGATTGAGATCCTTTACCCACTAGAAGACTAACTAATCACCTGAATCATATAGGCGGTAAAGAAGGAAGATCAAATCCTAGACACAGGGAAACAGTTGGGTTGACATTTGGAAATAACAAGCTGGAAACTAGGGAGATACTAATGAACTTTTCTGTTACAAGTAAGGCAAATGAGAAAGCTCAACTCAAAACAGGCAGTCTAGGGGAAGAGACTAGATGGCCATGATGAAGGTCGTAACATATAATGTGAGAGGCTTTTGTAGCCTAGGAAGGAGGAAGAGAGTGAAAGAGCTTATCCTGACACACAGGTCGAACTTCATCAACATACAAGAGACAAAAATGGAGGTGGTGGATAAGAAGGTTTGTGATATCTTGTGGTATGATGGGGACTTCAATTGGGTGTACCAAGGGGCGGTGGGTCAGGTTAGTGGTAAAATCAATGTGTGGAACAAGAACAAGTTCATTAGGCTTAGAGTGCTATCTAGTACTGGTATTCTGGGTGTTTCAGGAAACTAGAATAGGGAGCCTAAATAGTCCAACATCCTGAATATTTATGGCGCTGCTAAATTATCTCTAAAGCACGAACAATGGAATAAGAGCCTTATATGCTGGTAAGGAAGATCATAATTGGTGCTTAATGGTAGATTTCAACGTGGTTCTAGATCCATGTGAAAGGAATGGAACAACAAATACAAGCTGTGCAAATGAGATTGATGGTTTTTGGACATTCATTAGGGACCTGTAGGATCTTCAAATGGAAAAGAGAAAGTTAACAAGATACCTACAGTCTCTCAAAGTAATGAGTAGGTTGGATAGAGTTCTGGTAAACAACAACTGGCTTGGACAAGGGGTGAACTGGATCCAAACAGATTTTGAGAGAGACGATTTTGATCATTATCTGATCCTCCTAAGCTCAAGGATTCAGAACTGGGGTCCTAAGCCTCTAAGAATGTTGGATGTATGGTTAGAGAACAAGGAGTTTAACCAAATGGTAGAAAATAGTTGGCATAACTCATCCTGTAGTGGCTATCCAAGTTTTAGGATAAAAAAAATATCAAAGCATTACGAAAAGGGATCAGAAATTGGAAGCTGAATGCTACTAGGAACAAGTGGGATGAGAGAAAAAGAAGTGCTCAAGCAACTCACTGAGCTGGACCTCAAAGCAGAAGAGACACTGCTTAATGAGGAGGAGCAGAACACCCTCAAATTCTACCATAAAAAGTAGGCTAGGATCAGAAAGATTTATGACAGTATATATTTCCAAAAAGCAAGGATTAACTGGATCCAGAATGGGGATGCAAACACCGACATATTTTCATAAGTGGATCAACAAAAATAGGATAAGAAACACCATTAATGGGGTCTAGCAGGGAGAAAACTAGCTGGAAGATCTAGATCAGGTTAAGGAGTGTTTTAGGAGCCATTTTAAGGAAAGGTTCTCTGATGTGCCTTGGAACAGACCCGGGATATCTGGTATACAGTTCTCTATGGTATTAACAACAACAAAAAATAAACTCACCATGCTGTATTGAGTCTTGCGATAGAAAAAAAGTCTTGGGCCAGATGGAGTAAACTTTAAATTCATTAAACACTTCATACATCTATTAAGCCTGAAATTATCCAAATGTTTATAAAATTTTACAGGAAGTGGAGGGTGGCACAAGGGACCAATGCAGCCCATATCACCTTGGCAGCAAAGCAGGACAATCCACTCCACGTGCAAGCTATAAGTGATGGCTGTTTTCTTCAGTGTCATGGCTGGAAAACTACCCCAAGAGTATCCTGAATTATACTACACAAGCTAAGGAGTAGCAAGTGGAGAGCTCAAGGTTGAATCCACAGGGAAAGGTGATGCATTCTGCAGTGCTCTGAGCTGTATTTGTTGCTGTCAAAACAGAAGAAAAATGGGGGGGATCTGTTGTAAATAAATACTGAAACTAAAACCAACGAATCAAGGATGAAGTTTTGTTGAAATATCAAAGAAGAAACACACTTTTTCTAACCTTAAATCCATGAGAACATGCCATAAAGTCTACTGGATCATAGATGCCTTTGTCTATTTTTAATGATACTTAATGTGTGGCTATTAGGCAACAGCTTCTCTTCTTGCAGTCTTAACTATTTAACCAGGCAGTTAACACCTTCACTCTATTATCAGAGCCGCCTTAAGATCAATGAAACCTCATTAAGTGTGTGATTCTAAGAGTTCCAACCGAATCCCCTTCCAATACACATCTGATTTTTAGTTACTCCTTCAAAGAAATTGACTAACTGCCCTCTTTCGTTGAAGAAGTAGCTATCAGTTAAGGCTTAAATGAACTAACGGTACATCTAATTCCCTACTAGCTGTTGGTCCAGTTTTATCAATTTAGATGGCCAATCTAAAACAACAAAAACTGAAACATGCAAAAGTGTATCAACAAACTTAAAATTAATACCAATATCTTATCTTTTTTTACCTACACCTCACCAATTCGTTTAGGCAGTCTCAGGATATGAAGATCAGAAAAAGAATGATGAATTTAGCCCAGCATAATTGGGAGAAACAACCAAGTTTCAGCAGACAGAATCATGGTGAGACAATATGCCTCCTTGATGCAGAAATTTTGCACTCTTTATTTTTGAAATTTTTTAAGGACAAGTACAAAGTTTTTCTGTCCCTCACTCCACTCCACTCCCTTTCTACCCCTGTCACCCCTTTATTTTATACACATAAATCTACTCAAAAATAGATGAGATAAGAGGGTAACAAATCCCTTGAAAGTAGGGATTACTTTGGCAAAGGATTAGGAAACTGTTCAAATCTGTTTTGACTGAATTTTTGCTCAAGATCTTACTTGAATGTGGCATATATGTCTCTGTATTTAAGTTGTATAGCAGCACATGAAAGGAAACTCCTCAGGACTTCTAGAGAAAATCGTGATCTTCAACAAAATAGCAAAATTGTCAAAACTGTATTTTTTCTGCACTGCAGGCTGGTTGAGTTCATCACTTCCCGATTTTTTTCGGATCTTTTGGTCTGATGAAATCCATGTATCAGAGCTTCCGTGTGTACCTGAGCTGCATGGGAACATTCGGCTTCAGGTAGATCATGATAATTTACTCTGATACACCTATGGTAGTCCATGGAAAACGCTTCAGGATCAACTTGGCTCTGCTGCTCTTTCTGTTTTTTTCTGCAAACTGAACTTTCTGTCTTCTTGTTGCAGCTTCTGATTTTTGTCATTTAGACTCAGATGCTCATTATTTGGATGATAATGGACCTGAACTTGAGCAGCAGAGGGATGAAATCAGCAAGATCAGCAGGATCTCAGACTTTTGAAACACAATGGAGTAGATGCACTAGAATGAACAATCTTTTCAGGTTGCATTTGATCTTCTTATTGAGATTCCTTATATCTGGTTTTAGTAGCATTAGATAGTAGGTAATGAAGTCTTTTTAGCTGAATCCATGAATCACACCAGGCTGCAAAGATGAAGGCTTAAATAGAGCAAATGATAGAAGAACAATAGCAATTCCTGCATTGTTGTTATGAGCACAAATGTTGCTATCAAATCCCCCATACTTGCCTCTTTGCTTGTCCTCAAGCAAATATATGATGGAACAAGCACATAACTCATGACACACGACTCAAAATTCTGGAAAAACCAAAAGAATGAAAAGAAAATAAACAAAAGAAGAGAAGAGAAGAGAAGTAGCAGAAAAGGCGTGCAACCCTTGCACAAAAATTTTAGTGGCACTCCCTTTCAATGTAGGGGCTATAAGGTCTTAAGTCCCCCACACTGGTAAATTACTGCTCCCTAATTAAGATAGGTTTTGGAAATTTACCAAGAACTATATCTTACCTTATCATTCACCATATCTAAGAAAAGAAATGACCTCAAAACTTCTGGCTAAGGTAAGGATTTCTACCTATCTCCTATATTGCTCTCCTCTTCAAATGAACCAGATCAACCTAGACTCAAGAAACCTACTTTCTCTCCCTTATATATTCAAGAAAAAGATTAGAAGAAACCTATCCTCACTTTTGCCTTGGATCCTTAAAAGGTTTTCATCCAAACTTCACTTTTTCTTTCCTTGAATTTTTTTTGGCCTCTAAATTTTTTTCATGATCTAGAACCATGCTGAGGAAAGATACTTTCTTATTCATTTCATTTTTTTCTCTTTTCTTTATTTGATGGTGCCATTGAATGAATGAATCCACTTACCACAGATCAACCATCTCCCCCCTACTTATTTATAACCGAGTCTCTCAGTCCAGGCAGGCTGCTAAAACAGTGTGCATATCATGTGTAAGTATAATGTTTTGAATTTATCAAATGTCTTGATAGTAGGATGACAAGTTAGGCCTTATATGGAGTTGATGGATTGAAATGACAATTTAAGGTATAACTTGTGTTCAAGGCAGTGCAGTGGTTGTTTTGCATAGCAGATGTTGTATTCTAAGATATGAAAATGTGGAGCACAAACATCTGATAGTGTGAGATATCAGTGGGTGTAGATTTCAATTAGAAAATCAGCCCATGACTCAGGTAGTTTCAACTGTTCAACCAGACAAAAACAAAAGATGAAGGCTTACTCTAAGTGTGGTCTGGTTAGCACAAAACAAATGAGACTTGTCATGGAACTAATTAGGTGGCAGAGCTTTGATGTTGGTGCAACAGTTCGTGCAAAAAGTTACGTTATTCAAATAAATCAATGCAAAAGAAATCAAATTACATAAGTGAAAGTAAATAAGTTTCAGAATTTAAAACAATGGGTTGCCTTCCATCCAACGCTGGTTTAAAAGTCTCAACTGGACTTGTTGATATTCACTCTTCATAGATGGGGTCCTGAAGCATCAGAACCATTGCTTTCTCCTCGGGTAGAATGCCTCTGTACAACTTCAACTATTGGCATTGACCTTGACGGTCTTGGTGGGATCTGTCTCAAAGATGCTGATCGCTCCATGAGGAAAAGTTTCAGCCACTATATATGGACCTCTCTATCTTGATTGCATCTTCCCTGGAAACCATTTAAGCTTGTACTAGTAGAGCAGAACTTGATCTCCCTCATAAAAATCCTTTCTAGCTATCAACTGGTAATGAATGACCTTTGTCCTTTCCTTGTATACGGCTGCATTGTCATATGCATCAAGCCTCAACTCTGCTATTTCTTGCAGATGTAACTTCCTATTTTCTCGTGCTTTTTTAGTGCTCATGTTGAGCTGCTTTATTGCCCAATAGGCTTGATGCTCCAACTGCACAGCAAGATAACAATTTTTTTTTCCAAAAACTAACCTGTAAGGTGACATACCTATAGGTCTCTTGTAAGCTGTCCTGTATGCCCAAAGTGCATCTGACAACCTCATACTCCAGTCCTTTTTACTTGGGTTCACTGTCTTCTCTAGATGGTCTTAATCTCCCTGTTGGTGACTTCATCTTAGCCATTGGTTTTAGGATTGTAAGAGGTTGATACCTTGTGGACTACTCCATATTTTCTAAGTAGTGAGACCACTGTTCTGTTGCAAAAATGAGTACTTATATAACTCAGCAAGTGCTTAGGCAAGCCAAACCTACAAAAATCTGATTCCTGAGAAAATTAAACACAACTTTAGATTCATTAGTCCTGGTGGCCAGTGCCTCCACCAAATTATTAACATAATCAACACCTACGAGAATGTAGATGTTTCCATTTGAACTTGAAAAATGTCCCATGAAATCAATACCCCAAACATAAAAAATTTCACGAAAAATAAGAGGTGTTTGTGGCATTTTATTTTTTCTAGAAATATTTATTGTTCTTTGACACTTATCACAAGTTTTCACATAAGCATATGCATCCCTAAAAATGTGAGGCCAATAGAATCATGAGTCTACGATTTTTCTAGCTGTTCTTTTTGGGCCAAAATAGCCTCCGCATGCTGAATCAAAACAAAATGTAAGTACTGAAGAGATTTTAGAGTCACCCAAATACTACGGATGATAGAGTCCTCACAATGTTTCCACAAATAAGGATCATCCCACACATATGACTTTGATAAAAAAAATTTTAGCCTATCCTTTTGGTTCTTTGTGAAATGAGGAGGAAATTCACTTGTTACCAAAAAATTTACAATCTTTGTGTACCAAGGCTGAGTTGTAGTCATGGAGAAGAGCTGCTCATCTGGAAAAAGGCCAAGAAATGGCTGTTGTGAGAAAGCAGACTCAGCAGCAGGAGTGATTTTGCTCATGGAGTCTTGTCTTGGTGGCTTCCTGAAGTGCTATCGATTCTGGATGTTGCTGGTATTTCCATAACTCAAATTCCATAGATGCTGCATTCACCAGCGCCTATCTGTAACAGAAAGTCCATTATAAAAGTAAAGGATCACATCCTTCGCAATGAATCCATGATAAGGTGATGAAATTTGTTACAGATAATTAGTAGGTGTCTGGTTGTTCATAAGAATCCACCAGGCACCTATCTGTAGCAGGTTTTGATGCATTCAAATTCCTTGCTGCCACCCTTCTGTTTTCATAGATGGAACTCTCAGCCAACTTATCAAGGATGTTGTCAGCTACATCAACAGTTTTATTCAACAGGCTCCCTCCAGATGCAACATTTACCAGGCACATATCTGTGACAGAAAGTCCATTGTAAAAGAAAAGTGTCAATTCTTGCACACTGAATCCATGGTAAGGAAAGCTAGCTACTAGGCGATTTAATCTATCTCTGTACTCATAAAGAAATTATTCAAATAGCTACTCAACATTGCTAATCTTTCTTTTCAGTTTGTTTTGTTTGGTGGCAAGAAAGTACTTGTCCAGAAACAACTTCTTCAACTGCATCCAGGTGGTGATTGTGCTGTGATGGTGATAGTAAAACAATTCTTTTGCATTGACTTTTAAAGAAAACGGGAAGGCTCTCAGCTTGATGACATCTTCAGTCACTCCACTAGGCTGCATGCTTGTGCAAATGACATAAAATTCAGACAGATGTCTGATAGGATCTTCTCTAGCCAAACCAGCAAAAGATAGCAGTTGATGGATCAGTCCAGATTTGAGCTCAAAAACTGTTCCAGCAGGTGGATCTGGGTATTGCGCTGCTGTCTCCTGCTGATTATATTCAGGAGCAGTCAATTCCTTCAAGGTTTGCTGGTTAGGAAGTTCCATATCTGGTTCAAAAGCAAGTTCTTCCTCAGAATCATAAATGCAGTCTGCTGCAGCTTCTGCTTTTCTTGCCTGAATTGGTTGCTTTTGTGCTTTTGCTTGTCTCTTTCTCCTTTGAAACAACCTCTCTGGCTCATTTCCAAAGGTAGGATTATCAGTAGGTGGCTGGTTGTGCAGAAGACAGCCAGCCACAGGAAAAAATCAATGAAATAGTAACTTAGCAGCACAAAACATCAGAAACTTGAAGCACAAAACACAGTTGCCTTTTTTCTTGGCAATAGCGCCAAGCTGATGGCTTGTTTTCTTCAGTGTTGTGGCTGGAAAACTACCTCAAGGTTATCTTGAATCATACTACTCAAATTAACGAGTAGCAAGTGGAGATCTTAGGGGCGAATCCACAGAGAAAGGTGATGAAATTTGCATTGCCTTTGTTCTGATTTGTTGTTGTAAAAAATATAAGAAAGGTGGGGGAATTTGTTGCAAATAATTACTGAAACTATAACTAACAAACTAAGAATGAAGTTTAGAATCAAAGAAGAAACACACTTCTTCTGACCTTAAATCCATGAGAACACGCCATTAAACGAACTGGATCTTAGATGCTTTCTACTATTTTTAATGGTACTTAATGTATGGTTTTTAAGACACTCCTTCTCTTCTTGCAGTCTTAACTCCTTAAACATGTAGTTAACACATTAACTCTATAATCAGAGACACATCAAGATCAATGAAACCTCATTAAGTGTGTGATTCTAAGAGTTCTAACCGAATCCCCTTCCTCTACACATATGATTTTCTTGTTATTTCTTCAAAGAAATAGACTAACCGCCCTCTTTGATTGAAGAAGTTGCTATCGGTTAAGGCTTAAATGAATTAATTGTACATTTGAGTACCTAATAGCTGTTGGTCCAATTTCTATTAATTTAGATGGCCACTCTAAAACAACAAAAACAAAAACATGCACAAGTGTATCAACAAACTTAAAAGCAATACCATTATCTTGTCTTTTTGGACATACACCTCACCAATTCGTTTAAGAAGTCTCAGGATATGCAGATCAACAATAGAATGATGGATTTAGCCGAGCATAATTGGAAGCAACAACCAAGTTTCATCAAACAAAATCATAGTGAAACAATCTGCTACACTTTGATGCAAATTTTTTGCACTTGTTATTTCTAAACTTTTGAAGGAAAAGTACATTGTTTTTCTCTCCCCAGCTCGACCCCCCTTTCTGCCCTTGTCATCCCTCTAATTTATACACATAAAATTGCCCAAAATAGATGAGATATGAAGGGTAACAAATCCCTTGAAAGTAGGGATCTCCTGCACAATGGATAGGAAAGTTGTTCCAATATGTTTTGACTGACTTTTTTCTCCATATTTTCCTTGAACATGACATATATATATATATATATATATATATATATGTCTGTAAGTTTTATAGCATCACATGCAAGGAAACTCCTCAAGACTTCTAGAGAAAATCGTGATCTTCAACAAAACAACAAAATTTTCCAAATAGATTTTTTTTTGCTTTGCAGGCTAGTTGAGTTCATCACTTTCCGATTTTTTTCTGATATTCTGGTCTAATGAAATCCATATATCAGAGCTTCAGTGTGTACCTGAGCTGCATGTCAATATTTGGCTTCAGGTGGATCATGATAAATCACTCTGGTGCACTTATGGTAGTCCATGGAAAATGCTTCACGATCAGCTTGGCTTTGCTACTCTTTTTCTGTTTTTCTGCAGACTAACTTTTCTACTTTCTTGTTTGCAGCTTCTGATTTCGTCATTTAGACTCAAATGCTCATTCCTTGGATGATAATGGACCTGAACTTGAGCAGTAGTGGGATGAAATCAGCAAGATCAACAAGATTTTAGACTTTTGAAACACATTGGAGTAGAAGCACTAGAATGAGCAAGCTTTTGAGGTTGCACTTGATCTCCTTCTCGAGATTCATTATAATATGATTGTAGCAGCATTAGATAGTAGGTAATGTTTTCTTTTTAGTTGAAACCATGGATTACACCAGTTTGCAAAGATGAAGGCTTCAATACTACAAATTGTTAGAAGAATAGCAGCAATTTCTGCATTGTTGATATGAGCACAAATGTTGCTATCACATTTGCAACCATTATGCCATCCAACAGTTTTCTACATTGAATGAATGCCATTTGGTTAGGAGCCATGATACCATCTATAAAAGAACATAGTCTGTTAGCAAGCACTTTAGTTAGAATCTTTGGCATGGAGCTCAGAAAAGTGATGGGCCTATAGGTAACCTGCCGCTTTCAATTCTAGTTGCATCGTCTTCCACTTAGATCCAACATTCAAGATCCTAACATAACCATCTTTCAACCAGACATTTGTAGTTTTTTTAAAAGGAATGAACGAGGGGGTGACGTTGTGTCTACCACTGGCCAAGTGTGTGAATCAAGCTGTTGAGAATCTTGGACCTTACTGGTAGAGGCTCCCGCGGCCCCATCCTTTTGGAAGTTTATCTTATGGAGCATGGCTAATGTAGCATTCTTAGGGGAGCCATATATCAAATCACCCTATGCTATACTGAATGGTGAGTAATGAAGTGGAAAGATGTAAAGGTAACTCTCAAAGACCAAGCCACATGAGTCTTCTAGTGGCCTACATTTTATGTACATTCTTTCTTGTATCTGTACATGTATTCTGTAACCCATGTACAACCTTTATTATTAATAATAGAATTTAGCTTATAAAAAAAAGTGCAGTAGTCTTAGTCAATTGAAGCTTAGATGATTTCTGCTCCGAAATTTTAGGATATCTCGCAATGGTAACCCTTAGTTTGAAAGATCCAATCCACACATTGTTCAGTTTAATGAGCACAATATCAGTATGAGTATCAGTATCAGAATCCTCAAATTATACAAAACCAAAGGGGATCCCTTCACAGGATAACTTTTGAGCTAACTTGAAGCTGCATACCTTACCTTGCTTATTCAATATTTTCAGTATCTGAGAAGCTTCACACTGACTCCGGAAAGTTGGTAATGAACAATGATGTAGTAGATGCATTCTGGACCTCCAGAGGTTTAGGAATAGGCTTCTTTGATCCTAGGCGCTCAAAAATTGATTGTGGTTTTTGTTTGATGAGCTTATCCATATAGCTCTATTATGGCCCATTATGAGATGCAAAGTGGTACAAAGGTGCTTTGCCTGCTTTAATAGTAGCTTTCCTCATCTTTCTTAGTTGGCGGGGTGGAGTGAACCATGTCATGATTAAGAGCAACGCACAGGCATAGCTCTGAGATCGGCACAAAACAGAGGAGAAGATAAGTTAAGTTCGAGGAATCTTACAACAGGACAAGATAAGTTAAGTTTGAAGTAGATGCTTAGAGGGAAGGGGGTGTCACCGGAGAAGGAAGCATGGCTCTCCGGTGAGCCAAACACGAGGACACGAGGGATTACTATTCACCAAAATCATCCATGTACGGAGAGATCTTGGTCTAATGACATGTGAATAATTTTGGAGGAAATGGTTGCTTATATGGGTTGTCAAACAAGCTCTTTCCCCTTCAAATATCCTTGCTTTAGGGGGCAATCCAAAAAAGCAGGAGACATAGAAACCTATCATAGATAAGTTCAGCAACACTTTAAACTCTTGGGATCACAATGATTTGTACACATGTGATAAACTAGTATTGCTAAACTTCGTGCTAGCTGCTTTACCGTCTCACTATTTTGCTTTCTTTAGAACTCCTACATTTGTGACAAGAATTGACCAATTTGCAGAGATATTTCTTTTTGGGTAACACAAGGGAGAAGAAAATGTGTTGGACTTTTTGGAAAAAGATTTCCGCACCAGAAGAAGGAGGAGGCCTGGAAGCACAAAGTCTTACTGATTTTAACAAGGTTATGATTGGAAAATTGGGTGAGAAAATTCTAAATGGTGTCCAAAGTTTAGCTACTGTAGTACTGAGATCGAAATATGGGGCGAAAGGCCTATTATGTGTAGTTGAACTAAGAGAGTTAAGGGAACCAGAGATTCAACATGTGAGACAGAGAGGGAGAAGACGTGGAAGAGCCTATGCCTCTAGGTGGTGGACTGATCTACAAGACACACTAAGCATGAACTGGTTCTGCCATAATACCAAGATCAAACTAGGCTTTGGTGAAGGTGTTAGATTCTGATTTGACTAATGGCATCATAATGTATCCTTAGCAGACATTGACCGAGATTATTTAGAATTGCTATCAAGAAGGATACCAGCATGTCTGATTCAGGCAGATGGAAGGATGGCAGGTGGGGTTGGTTATGGAACTGGAGGAGAAATCTGTGTGACATTTAACTCCCGAAACTAACCTCATATGTTTTTTGTAGGACACAACACCACGGGAGCAAGGAAAAAAGATAGCTATACCTTTGAAGGTAGCACAACTAGTAATTATAAAGTAAAAGCAGGCAATAAACATATCACTGCTATAATACCACCAGCATTTACAGATGAAGCAGGGACTCTACAGAGCATCTAGAGCAGGTTTGGCCCCAAGGAAATACGTATTCTAGCTTGAAAGCTAATCTAGAGTGCACTGCCTACCAAGGTAAATCTAGAAAATTGGTATGTCATCCCAGAAGGACAGGACACAAGTTGCACATTATGTCATACTTTCCAGGAGACGGTGAAACAATTGTTCAAAGATTGCATAGTAATTGTTCAGATATGGTTGGCAATAAAAGACTGGTTGTCTAATGAAGGAATGGATCTTCTCAATACCAATCAAGCACCAACTTTACAAATATTTTCAGAAGAAAAGCAAATAGGCACACATATTGATGCTTGGAAATTCATCTGGTAATTTATGATATGGATACTATGGAATATCAGAAATCAGTCACATTATCTTTTTACCTAAGTTAAATATCCAGAACATGATCCACACAATCCAGTGGACAACCTGGCTCTGGATCAGAGCTTGGAGGATAGAAAAATCATTCCCTTATTCTCTGATAGATTGGTTGACTAAGCCACTCCCCTGTATGCACTTCAATACCTGTTGAGCAGCTGCGAAGAAACTAACAACAACCATTCCTTCCAGGTATATCCAGTGACTGATCATAAGAGGGAGTGCACTAGTATGGCTAATACTAAATTAACATAGAAGCAAAATAGAGTTGTGTACCAATATGCAATTAAAAATTGGGAATGATAAGTTGACAGTCATGACATTTTACTCTACATCATCAAGTGGCTCTGTAATGCTGATATGCTGATGACTATGAACAGTTAGCTGAGTTGTGTACCAAATTCGAAATGGATTTTGATAAGATAACAACTATGAAGTTAGGGAAGTCATGTACCAGCAAAGGAGTGCACATCCAAGTATTTGAAGCACCCAAACTCCATTGATGAGTACTAGACTAGATGTAATACTGAAGATTATAATGACCGCAAATGGCTTGATAAGAGCTATGTGGGCACAATGAATGATCTATCTACATGGCGTGATCTCTAGCTAGCTCTAAAATTTGCAGGTTACCTCAATATAGTGGCTAGTCCATTGGGGGAATGAAGAGTGCAAATATGGAAAGAAGCCCCACTTGACTTGGTAAATCTTATTGGTCACAATAAGATTTGGCTATCTAATTGACTTCCCTCTGTCACCCAATGGTCCTTAACCAGCTCAAAAACCACCCGTCTACTCTACCTATTCATGCTTGGACTACGACAATCCTGAAGGCGATTGGAAGCCGCGTGGGCAAGTTCAGGGAGATCGACCGAATAACATTATCTAAGAGACACCTGGATACTACTCAATTGATAATCTAGGTAAGCTTAAACCGAATACTGTATTTGACTTTCAAGGTAGAGATTGATGCTGCTCCATATGTGCTGAGTATTGTGGAAGCTGATGTTTATCGAGCACAAGTTCATGTATGTGATGCATGATCAGAATCTGACACTACTGGAACAGACTTGAAAGCCCCTATCTAGGAACTTGGATGGGATGGATTTAGTTAAGGAACTGGAACAACTTGTGGTTAAACTCCCACAGAGGAATGAGGTACTTTTCATTGATTTGGCAGCTAATGTTGAATTGGGTGCTGAGGTGATAGATCCCGTGGTGCATAAATGGTTGCCCCATAAATATGATTGGTGGAAAACAAACAAGCAACAAGAGGTTAACAACAGTGTTCCCACCATTTTGCACCTATCCACTGCGTCTGAGCCTTTTGACGCTATGGTTATAACTAGTCCAGAGCCTGATGTAGCACTATTGGATTTAGCTGGTTATGGCCATAAAACTTTGGACCATCACCAAGAGCTACATTCAGGGAACCACATTGAGATAGATATAAAAGGCATATGTAGCACCTAAACAAGATTCAACTATTGTGTCAGACAAGACCATATGCCTCCAATCACCACTATCATCCAAGGGGGGTAAGCATACTGATGTAATAGTCTTTGGCATGGAGGAAGATAAAGGACTCTATCATGCAACTGATCAGGATGTAGGCATCTTACAACAACCTAACGGGGACTATGGAACAAAGGCCCCCATGTCACCAACAGAAAGGATAGCTTCTATGGAGAGCAAAAAGACTGAGCTGGATGAGTGCTCTGTAGTAATAACTACAAAGGTCAAATGCACTGCCATGATTCATAGCGAACCAGTACATGACCCACTACCTAAAGAGAATGCACCCCCACTACTGGTTGACTTCCCACTAATAAGCAATAATATATAGCAGACACCTAAAAGGAGGATGACAGATCCTTACTTGAAAGGAAGAGGGCCAATGACTAGAAGCGAAACCCATAAAGTCTTAGATCTCGATAAAGCTCATAATCTGGCTACCCTCGGTGGGTGGATTGGCCATTTAGTTTAGCTGGTTAGTCCCTATCCCAACAACAAGGAGGCACTCCCCAAGCTCTAAACATAACCATGTCTCTAGTAGTCCAGAGCATTTGTAGGCTGAAGCTGACAATACCTTGGAAGTAGGCACCAGACTTGGAATCCTATATGAGCCAAGTAAGGAACACTTTAGGTATCTACTCATTGAAATTCAACAGAAGTATGATATACCTCCAATGGGAGTTGTTACATAAACCCCAGTTAAATGAACTTGCTCACTTCCAATGTAAGGGGAATGGGAAGTGAGGGCAGGCAAAGGAGAGTTAAGTAGATAATAATGGAACAAAAAGTAGACTTTATCCGGAACCGAGTTAAGTTCAACAAGAATAACATATTTGATGGAGATGGCTTCTTGGGGGTTACTCGTACTTGACATGGAGATTGACATACTATGTAACATGGTTAATGTATACAGACCTAGTGATCTAATTAGTAAGAGGAGCCAGTGGGAGCAACTTCATCAACTTCAGTTAGCTCATGTAAGAGAAAAGTGGTGTCTTGTGGATAACTTAAATGCTGTGTTGGATCTACGTGAGAGGAAGGGTGTAAGCCATCACAAATATGTTCTAGAAACCAACCTGTTCAACAGCTTTATGTGCAGCTCAGGTTTGCATGATCTAAGGATGCAGTGCAAGAAATTCACATGGTACATAGACTCTTTGAGATATAGGATTAGACTACATAGGTTTCTGGTTAATGACTTGTGGACAGGAAATGCAAACACATGGGTGGAATCTGGGCTAGATAGAGATGATTCGAACTACTGCCTGGTCAGCCTAGTATCAAAGCTTATCAACTGGGGACCTAAGTCGCTGAACGTTCTGGATTCATTGTTGCTTGATAAGGAGTATAACATCTTAGTGGAAAATATATGGAATAGTCACATATGTTCAGGTTATGCAAGCTACCAAATTCAGGAAAAAAATACTAGCAGTGAGAAAAGGTATCATTGCCTGGAATAAGGTAGCTCCAAGAGACCTGGCCGCAGAACGGAAAAACTCCTCAAAGAACTGAAGAATATGGAGCTATACGCTGAACAGAATGTAGTGGAGGAGATAATGCAGACTGACTTATGGGATGTCAAATTCCAACTGGTGGATACTACAAAAAAACTAGGGTGTATGTTGTATTTGAAATCACGGGTAAATTGGCTCCAGCAAGGTGATGCCAATACGACTTATTTCCATAGGATAATTAACACAAATAGAAGAAGGAACCGTATTCATGGGGTGTGGAATGACCTTAGATGGATAGATGATGTTGCTGGTGTGAAGGACTGCTTTAGAGATCATTTTGCTGAAAGATTCAAAGAGCATATAAGTAATAGACTAAGAATTTCCAACATGGTATTTAAATCACTAGACAATAGCTCCATCCAAAGTCTGTTGATACTCTTTTTTTATATAGAAATTCTTGCACCAATCAGTGCTGGTCGCAGCTCCAAGAGTCCTGTCCCAGACGGTCTGAACATCAGATTAGTTAAACATTTTTTCCATCTCATGAAATCATACATACTCCAAATGATGAGGGAAATTTGTAGGAATGGAAAGCTGGCCAGGGGAAGTAATGTTGCAAGCATAACATTGGTAGCCAAAGTGGAAACACCCCTGCACGTCCAGGATTTCAGGCCTTGCGTTAATAGAAGCTATGATAGAGATTATATCTAAGGTACTGACAAATAGAATTCACACTGTCATGAATCAAGTGATCTCAGACAATCAAATGGCATTTATACAAGGAAGAAAATTGTTGGACAATGTACTCATCACCAACGAGATTGTGGATGAAATAAAAAAGTTAAAGAAGCCATCCCTAATCTTCAAAGTTGACTTCGAGAAGGCCTTTGACACATTAAATTGGACTTAGCTCGAGGATGTAATGAAGAAGATGCATATCCCACCCTGCTGGACAATGTGGATTAGGGAGCTGCTGGTAACAGTATCAACGTCCGTACTTGTGAATGGCAGCAAAACATAAGAATTTTATCCCACTAGACGATTAATACAAGGAGACCATATCTCACCCTCACTATTTTTGATGCCTGCGGAAGGTATCTATGTTATGCTAAATAAAGCAGCAAATTTGAAACTGTTTGAAGGCTTGGTGATTGGTAAGGATAAGGTGAATATCACCCATATTAAATTTGCGGATGATACAGTCTTATTTGATAAGGTGAATATCACCCATGGTTATATAATGTTGCAGCAAACAAAGACATTATTGTAACAGAATTTGGAAATTGGAACACTGAAAGCTGGGGCTGGACCTGGTCATGGAGAATGGAATTACGAGATTTTGAATAACAAATTTGGCAAACATAACCTCTCTTTTGTAGGATAACCGGCCACACCAAAATGGGACTGATGCATATAACTATGGAGACCAAACTCTAGACAAATACATAGTGAAAGCTGCTTATGCCAAGATCACATCTTCCACGGCACATCCATACCCTCAGACACATAAAGATGCAGCCTAGCATATCTAGAATAGGTACGCACCAAGAAAAATTAGTATTTTCTCTTGAAGACTAATTCAGAATGCGATTCCTGTTAACGTTAATCTGCAGACTAGGATTGTCATCCCAGAGGAGTGTTATATAGACTGTATTTTTTGTAGGAATTCCAGAGAAACAGCTTAACACTTGTTCATTGAATGTAAACTTACCAAAGAAATCTGGCAGAAAGTGCAGAAGTGGTTGCAAGGGCCAGCTTCATAGACCATTAGTCCCACAAAGGCTCCTACCATCATGTTGTACCTGGTAGACAAACCACAACAAATAAATAAGGAAGCCTGAATATCGATATGTATGGCAATGAACTGGATAATATGGAAAGCAAGAAATGAGTATAATTTCAGCACCATTGAGGTAGACACTGATCAAATGGTACATGATATACAAAGAAATACTTGGTTCTGGATACGAGCTGGCATAACAGAAAAGTCTTTCACTTACTCTCTTGCGGATTGGATCCTACAACCATAAGCATGTCTGCCATTTTGGAAGTAGAGTTGCAACTCTAATCCCAATCTTCACAACAAATCTTGACATCTTAGTGCTGGAAACATGGTTGATTGAAGACAGAACTAAAAACATTGAAGGGAAATGCATGCTGATAAGATGATACTTATGACCACAAGTAGAGTTGTGTACCAAGCCGCAAAGGTTTGATAAGTTGACAACAATGACACTTGTGGAGGTATGTACTAGCATGAAAGAATTGCGCTACAACATGCAACAAGAAAGGAGTATACATACCACCTAAGATGAGTTGTGTACCAAACCTTATATAGGTTTGACAATGATGATGACTTTGGGTGTAAGTATATATCAGAATGATTCATGGAAGACTGCCAGTGTATCCGAGATGTTAGATGAGAAGTTGATTGTGGACAAACAGATTCACAAATGGTTCATGGAAGACTACCAATGTAACCAAGAAGACTACAAGCTAAGCACTAATGTTAATTCAATGTTGTGAAGATGGGGTTAGCCTAACTCAACTACATGGGCTAAAGGATTGAGGTAGATGTTGATGACCCATTAAGTTGAGATGGTTAGATAGCCATCTAAGAAGCCGGGAGAGACACGATTGATCCGAGTGAAGCATAATACTACCGGCAGCAAAGAAATAAAACTTTCACACTCTTTTTGTAGTTCTTGTAATTATGTAGTTAGCTATGTTTCTCTCTATTTTTTCCCTACCTCTTGGTACCCTTGGTACTTCTTGTAAAACCTATTTTTTTTAATAAAATTTTGGCATAACAAAAAAAAAGTGCCCAATTTATTTTAGGTAGTTCAGGGTATGTTTGATAGACTAATTAACCAGCGGTAAGTCTTGTTTTTATGATTTACCCATACATATATCTAGTTTGGTACACAACTTCGCAAAATTCTCGATCCGATTGAGTTATCACACAACCTGCAATAACTCTTTGATAACTCCTAGTAAGTTATCACTCTGAATTCGTCATGATTAGTTATCAGCCATCTGTACAACTTTAAAACTACCTAATACCCTCATAAATTTATCAATATTTTAGAGGATATGCTACTGATATACCCAAACAATACCAATGATTTTTTTTTAAAGCAATTTTTTTTCTTATGTAATGGCCTGTAACTACATATATCTACATGTTGATTGGTTAAAAAATATTTACATCCAAGCTTTCAAGCATTTAAGAATACAATAGATTGGTCAAGTTAACCCATACATATCCAAAGCCATGAACTCCATCTATTTTTCTAAACCAATTTGATACAATCACTTGTATCTTGCATAATATTGCATCTGCCTTCGCTTCTTTGCTTGTGAAGTGTACCTGATTAGGTACCCTTCATGTTATGTCGAAGTCAAACTTTAAAATCAAAGATTGCTTCCCCATTATCTCTAGTTTTTCTATTGTCTCATTTGCAATAAAAATACCATCTACCATTTGATTACGTGATATCACTTCATCCAATACTTCTCTGAGTCTGTTTGCTAACATTTTGGCTATAATTTTATACAAAAATCCTATATGAGTGTGATAGGTCTATAGTCTTCTACGTATAAGTGTACTATTGTTTGGGATCAGCACAATGTGAGTTTCATTTCAACCTCGAGGTATTTTGCAATTCTTATAAAATTCAGTCATCACGTGTCCAAGTTTCTGTTGCATCATTGATAGGAAATGTTTGATAAAGCTAAAGTTCAGTCCATCAGGGCCAAGACTTTTTCTACTCCCACAACTTTTGATTGCTTAGTGAATCTCAGTTTCACCGAATGAAGCTAATAGTTTCTGCTTGGAAGTAAGTGATATAATAGGGAGTTGGAGGCTAAGCCTTGGTCTATGATTTTGTGCTTCCTTGAATCTCATTTCAAAATGTTCCTTGAAGCACTTTTTTTTTTTTTATCTTTTCCACCTCGTCCACCCACACCCCCTTTTCCCATACTCCTTGAATCATTTTCTTACTATGTTTCTTCTAACCCATATATGAAAATAGGAGATGTTTGAGTCCCCTTGTTTTATCCAATTCACTCTTGATTTCGTCTACCAAATATTTTCTTGTTTTTGTGTTATTTCATACAATTTCTGCCTCATTTCAGCTGGTTGGTTGGTGTCTAGACTCTCACTATCTGTATTCTCAACTGCTAGTTCCATATGTGTTAGTTTATTCAGTAATTCCTTCCTTTGTGCCCATATCTCCATTCTCAGCTTTACTTCATTTCTCTGATTTTTTTTTCTTAGCACCTTGATTTTTTCTTTCAGCCTAAATCTTGTGTATCCAGTTATGTTTGTTTCACTCCATACTCTTGTAACCATTACATTGTAGTCCTTAAGAGTTGAACAAACAATCCCATGCTCTCATTCTCTTAGGTCCCCAGTTTTGTATCGCTATTCCTAATTTCACTGGACAATGATATGAATCTTCTTTATACAATCCCATTTGTAGACACTCTTTCTCTCTTTCCAACCACTTTTCATTAACTAAAAAATGGTCTAATGTTGTTAGAGATTTGAGATACCATGTGTATTTTCTTCTAGTCATTTTCAGATCATATGCTATCTCTCTGTTATTTGTGCTTGCTTATCTACCTTTCCATTTTGTGTTCTCTAGCAATGCATTGAAATCTTCAATGATGCACCATTTATTCTCTGTTTTACAATTTTGAATCTGTTTCAAGGTGTCCCACTATTTGTTTTTTCTGCCAGGCCTTATGGACCATATGTATTGACTATATGTGACTTTATATTCTCTCCTTCCCAATAGCTAGATACTCCTAATATCCTATCTTCATTGAATATATTTTTTCTTTTGAATTTGGATGCATTCCAAATGCAGTTGCCATCCTAAGAATCCTTGGGAACTTTTGTTTATCAAATCAATTTGTTGTCTGTCCAAAGTGCTTCACATAGTTGCTTGCTTACTGTTTCTTTTTTCTTTTTCTTTCTTGGATGCTCAGGAAATCAATTTTGTGCTTCTCCACCAACTGTCTAATTATTTTGTTCCTTCATTTCCTTCCCAAACCCCGGACATTATATGTCATTAGCTGCATTATTGGTTTCGAGTTTTCTTTCCTCTCTCTTTTTCTTTTTTTTCTTTATGTTTATGTTTTATTCCTCTGTTTTATTTCCATCAGATCCTCAGTTGTTGGCTTAACTTCTATTGTATGATGGATTCCCAGTGCTTTCGTAAAGCTTAATATATCGTCTGCTTTTACTCTTAGGTTTCTAGAGTTTGAGACCACAATTGCATTATTAGTAATCGATGTCAAGGGTTTCCATTGTCTTTCCTTTTCTTTTATCAGTTGATGTATTTGTATTTTCATTTTTGCTATCAAACAAAATATTCTACTCTTCAATTATCTACTCATTTTGACTTCGCTCAATTGTTTTCCTTCTTCCCCCTTGGTTTCCTTTTATTTTCCCCCATATTTGTTGATCTTATCTAGATTTGCCATTTTCTTACGCTTGTGGCTTTCATACTAAGAGTCTAAAATTTTCTGAGTTTTGATGTATTCAGTACTGCTTCTTTCCATATTTATGCATTTTATGATAAACTCCACGAGATCATTTGTTATCTCCTCATGCATTGCTCTATCTTCCATCTCTGACTTTCCTGAGTTATCCAATACCATTGGTGTTTCCTGTGCCATTTCACAATCTAGTAGTATCTGTTCCATACCACTTTCTGCCTTTGTTATCTCCCTCCCCATTCAGCCAGTTTTACAAGTTTCCTTGTTTCAGCCTTCAGGTCACCAATCTAACTAGATTGGTTTTCTCATATTCTTTTCCTTTTGCCACTCTTGGATTAGGATCTATTTTGTTTCTAGTGTTTTCCTCTTTTTGTGTTCCTTCATTGACACTTGATGTTGAGCCACTTCTATCTCGCTATCCTCTACTGACCACAACTCATCCAAATACTCTCCTAGCAAACAACTTTCCTAGTCCGTTGCGGTTTCACTTGACAATGTCCCTACAATATATTTGTCTTAAAAAAAAATTCTCCTACCTCAATCACCCGGAGCACATATTCCTATCCATCAATTTCTTTTGTTATCGTTTGATTGACTGTTTTGTTCATTTCAATTTGTATCAATAGTTGTTCATTTCAACTTTCCTCTAGGTATTTCTTTTCCACTCAAGACTCATCTACTTTTGCCAATTTTCCTACTGCACACCCCCTATGGATTCAAATACTGAAACTTTCTAGGCAGGAAAGGGTATACCATATACCTTGATCCAACACAGTGTCTATTTTGTAGGTGCCTGATCCGTCCATTCAGTCACATCATTTACCCATTGCTTAAGCCATTCCAAGTCAATTTTCAAGAGGTTCTTTAGATAAATTTCATCTTCTTCCCAAATCACTACTTTGCCTGCTCCCATAGAACTTACATTTAAGTTTAGGTATCCCCATTTTAAGTTCAATTTTAAGCTCTCTCCAACCCTCTTTATCCTTTAACACTGCCACACGATTGTTTTTTCCACCAAAAGGAGTCTTCTCTTGTTGTGTTAAAGGATAATTCAATCTTTCTAGTTGCTCAACCCAGTGTTGTTTTTTCAGCTATCATCAATTGCTTATATCCTACCAGTCTTGTTTTATCTGCAAACATCAATTGTTTAGCACACTAAACTACCATTTCTTTATGTCTTTGTAGTTCTTATGCCTTCTTGTTCTACTTCCTTTTGTGCAGTTTTTTCCCTTGCCTGTGAAGTTTTCAACTTTGCTGTACCCCTTTCAAAGAGAGCTACATTCGCTCTAAGCTTAAACGTCCATATTCATACATCATTCAGCTTCCATTCCAGACTTTCCACACAACTCACTTCATCAAAAGTCACAAAGTCAAATTGCATTTCTGCAAGAGATAATTTATTTTTAACCAGAAAATCACTTACCTTGCCGTGCATATAAAAAACTGCTCGTAGTTGTCTGGTGTTCTATGTTTAGGGGAAGTTAGTAAAATAGAAGATTATTATTTTTTTCCTCTCTCCTGCCTTCATTGTGTCGACCTCAATCCTTAGCCCTAGGCGGCTGTGTACACTACCCTCAAGTACCTTAGCCTTCAATGCTCGGTTTTGGGTAGGGTTCCTAATGTGGTAATCTATTGTATATATGTTTTTCCCTATCTTAATTTTATTTTCAATATGCCTAGATCTCCTGGTAACTATGGTCCAATATGTGGTCATTGTGTCTATGGTTTTCCTCGGAAATGATATAGCGCACGACCCATCTGGGCACGACCCCCACCCCACCATGCAAACTAAGAAAAAAACCACGCAAACCACTCAAGAACCATACGGGCAATAGTAATTCCATGATTTTTCAATACCTAGGTCCCACCTCCTCACCTACTTTCAAACAGAAAGCAGAGTAGGGCCAGTACATTGGCACTCACCTACTGTGTGTGGAAACAAGTTTTTCTCGGTTTGCGTGATGGGGTGGAGTTCACAGAGCATGTGGTTCAGTTCTACTTGGTGTGAAAACAATTTTTTCTTGGTTTGCGTGGTGGGGGATAGGTAGGGTGGGGTGGGGGTCCAACAC